>APFE030247906.1:124086-144388 GCA_000404065.3 Pinus taeda
TTGAGCCTTCATAAATAGAACGAGAGTTATGGACTAAATATAAAAAGAGGTTTTATTTATTTACCATGCGTCTAGTTTATTTATATTTTTATTTATTTACCATACCTTTTGATTAAGTATAAAAAGACGTTTTATTTATTTACCATACCTCCACTTTACTTGTATTTTTATTTGTTTACACCCTTGCATGTATATAAGGTGACTTATGGAGTAAATATAAAAAATTCTTTATTTATTTACCATATCTCTCGTTTATTTATATTTTTATTAATTATGCTTTATTTATTTACCATACCTCTCATTTATTTATATTTTTATTAATTTATCATACCTCTTTTATACATATGGTATTTGGGCCTTTGGCCCATAGGATTCACTTAAATAAAACCTATTCTTGAAAATGGGCGAATGGATTCACTTAAATAAAGCCTATTCTTGAAAATGGGCGAATGGAAGGTTGTAACTCCTAATTTCAAGGGCTAAATTTACCTTTTTTACCCTCTCCCTTAAAATAAGGTGGGCTATTTGAGGTGATTTGTAAAAATGTACTAGGATACAAAATATACGCCCACTAAAAATTTAAAATCCCTTAATTTCTCCAAAGGGCGAACATTCGCCCCTAAAATCACCCCTAGTCCTAAACCAAACAAGGGTCCTAAGAAATTTCATTCTCAAAATGAAAAATCAATTCAACAAAATGATAAGGAAAATAAAAACAAAGGGAAGAAGGCTGATAGACATTGCCACTTTTGTAATCGAGATAGCCATTTAGAATCCAAATGCTTTAAGAAGATGGAAACCTTGGAAGTAGCAATGAAGAAGCATAACATCCATTTGGAGCAGTCTTCAACTTCAACTTCATCTTTAAGAATAACACTTTCTACATGTGGTTATCTAGCATCTCGGTATGGTTATGCACTAAATGTATCTTCTTCTTCTCATTTTCATGAGTGGCTCATTTATTCTGGATCTTCTTATCACATGGCCAAAAGCAAAGCCATGTTTTCTTCTTTAAATGATTGCAACACCAAAAATATATATGTTGGTGATGATAGATCTCTTAGTGTTGTAGGGACTGGAACTGTTCATCTATACAATGGTTCATTTAATGATTTATTATGTGTTCCTACCTTATCCTGCAACCTTCTATCTATATATCAGATAACTCATTCAGGTGAAGGTAAAACCATTGAATTTTCACCTCATAATGTTGTAATTAAGGACCTAAGATATCCTAGATAGATTTTAGCTATTGGCATTGTTGATGATTCTACAAGGTTGTATAAGTTTTACAACTTTGGGTCACCAACTCTTCCCTCGGTATTTGTTTCTCATAATGATGACGTGAGCAAACTTTGGCATGAGTGATTTGGTCACATAAACTATCGCTCCCTTCAAAATCTATGTAAAGAAAATATGGTGACACATCTTCCTATGGTATCTCGCAGAGATGGTGTTTGTTCTGGATGTGTACTCGGAAAACATCGTTGGGATAGTTTTGAAAAACGTGCCTCTTGGCAGGCCTCAACCCCTTTATAGCTTGTCCATAGTGATTTATGTGGTCCACTTCCAGTTGTTTCATTCTTTGGCTACAAGTATTTCTTAACTTTCACTGATGATTTCTCCAAAAGCACTTGGGTATACTTCTTAAAACTCAAGAGTGAATTATTTAACATGTTCTTGGCCTTTAAGGCCTTTGTTGAGAAACAATCTGGACATTAAATTCTTAAGCTAAGATCTGATAATGGCAGAAAATGTGTTAACAAAAAATTCCTCAACGTTTGCACTGAGCAAGGAATTTAAATGCAACATATTTTTCCATATACTCCACAACAAAACGGTGTAGCTGAAAGGAAGAATCGCACCTTAAAGGAAATGGCTAATTGTATGCTTCAATTTAAAGGACTTAGTCTTAATTTTTGGGCAGAAGCAATTAATTGTGCAAATTACATCGTAAATCACACTCCTACTAAGGTTTTAAAGAATATCACTCCAGAAAAAGCATGGAGCTCAATTAAACCAGATGTAAGTCACTTTAGTATTTTTGGAAGTGAAGCATGGGGCCATATTCTAGATGAGAAACATAAAGCTTTAGAACCTAAGAGTGAAAAATGTATTTTTGTTGGATATTCTGAAGATGTCAAAGGATATAGACTTATTCCACTTAAGTCCAAAAATGTTATCATTAGAAGAGATGTAAAGTTTGCTAAAAGTATATCGACCTAAGAGTCTAGTTCGGCGGATGTACCACCTCTCTCTATCCCTTCTACTCCTAAAAATATTTCTTCTTCAGATGATGACAGCGAGGATGACAATCCTCCAACACCTTCTTAGGATCCTCCTTCAACTCCTTATCTTCCAAAATGGATCTGTGCTACTTGGGATGTAGCGAGTGCTCTTGAAGGTGATCCTACAGATCAGTGATGTACACATTCTCATTTCGATAGAGCCTCTTCTTTAATGGCTCAAGCTTCAGAAAATTATGATCATGACACCTTTGCAAAAGCTTTAGGCCATCTAGATTGGGATGTATCTATGAACGAAGAATATCATTCATTATTGGAAAATGATACATGGGATCTTGTTCCTCTTCTAAAGGGAAGAAAACTTGTTAGGTGCAAATGGGTTTACAAAACCATGTTTGGACCAGATGGAAAAGTTGATAAACATAAAGCTCGTCTTGTTGTTAATGGTTTTTCACAATTTGAAGGCATCGAATATACTGAAACCTTCTCCCCTATTGCCAAAATCAACTCTATCCGCCTTGTTCTTTCCCTTGCCACCTCTTTCAAATGGTAAGTCTATCAGATGGATGCTAAATATGCCTTCTTGCATGGGGACTTGCATGAAGAAATCTATATGCAATAACCTCCCGGCTTTATACAAACAAACTCCAGCCTTGTATGTTGGCTTAAGAAATCCCCTTATGGTCTCAAGTAAGCCCCTCAGGCTTGGTATGCCAAAATGGATAGCTTTCTTTTAGATACTGGCTTTTCTAGGTGTCATTCTAACAATACTATCTACACCAATAAAGTGGGTAAGTCTCTTCTCATTCTTGTTCTTTATGTTTATGATCTTATCCTTGCTAGTAGTGATCCCAACCTTATAAACCATGTGAAGTCTAACCTTAAAAAGAAGTTTGAAATGATAGACTTAGGACACTTTCATTATTTTCTTGGTCTTCAAGTCTTGCAATCCAAGGAAGGTATTTTCCTTTCCTAGTCCAAGTATGCTTGTGATCTTCTACGCCACTTTCACATGGAAGTCTGTAAGCCAGCCCCTTCTTCCTTTCAGTCTGGAGCCAAAATTTCAGTCACTTGTACTTCCCCTGAAGTTGATGCTACCTTATACCATTAGCTTGTAGGAAAGATTTTGTATCTGACCCATACCCATCTTGATCTTTCCTTTGTTGTTGGCCTTATTGCTTGGTTTATGCAAAACCCACATGAAATTCATTCGAAAGAAGCTAAAAGAATAATTCGTTATGTTCGAGGTACAATTCAATTTAGGATTCATTACAGTGCATAAGCATCTCCTCCATTGGTTGGTTTCATTGATTCTGATTAGGCTAGTGACCCTGATGATCGGAAGTCTATTGTAAGTTATGTCTTCACTCTTGGTTTTGGACCTATTACATGGGCTTGCAAGAAACAAAGTGCCATTTCTCTTTCTTCAACAGAAGCAGAGTATCATGGTGCCATAGAAGATAGTAAGGAAGCCTTGTGGCTTCGCCAAATCCTGTTAGATTTTGGCTTTCAACAGCAACATCCGACTACACTTTGGTGTGATAATCAAAGTGCCATTCAACTATGGAAAGATCCAATCCAACATCAACACAACAAACACATTGAACTACACATGCACTTCATCAAAAAGCTCATTCATGACCATGTTCTTGAAGTGCAATATTGTTCAACCGATGCTCAAGTTGTAGACATCTTTACAAAGGCTCTCACAGAGGCAAAGTTTACTAAACTTCAATTTATGGTTGGAGTTCAGGAAGCTATCACTGAGGAGGGATAGGCTCTAATGCCTCCTTCCTTCTCCTATTGTATCATATTTGTACATCCTTCAATCCTATCCCAATTTTTTCTTAAGGGGGGCTGTTAGGATATTCCAACACATAGGAAATAATTAAGTATAAGTTGGTCTACTGTAGAGTTAGGTAAAGTGTGTTTATTTACTATGTACTTTTGTAACTTACAATCCGACGGTCATGATACGTTCTACACATGAAGTGATGGGATGGTTCATTCTCTCCTCGGTATTACTGACACTTGATCTATGGCTTAACACCTGATTGGTCCATGATCTCTATTTAAAGAGCATGGAGGGCCATTTGTAAGGTGACTGTTCATGATAGAAGCTTATGTAAATTTTCATTATTTTATTAATAAATTTCCTGAAGTGGCCACTGGCCGTGTTGGCTCAGGCCATGGACTGTTTCCCTCTTTGAGGGTTTTAACCAGGACAAGAATACTCATGTATTGATCTGTGATCTATTTTTGAGTGGTGTCCTTTGGTGTTCTATCTAAGGAACTTACACTGTAAATTCCTACAAAAAGTAGAACAGTGACTAGAGTAGGTAGTGGCTTGCATTCATAAGAGGTTGGTTCCTCTTAGCAAGTTGGGCCTTTCTATTTGAAGGGGTTTGGGGCCTCCTATGACTGGGTTCTCACAAAAAACTTGATGTAATTAAGTTTGTTCTTAAATTACATCTTAATAACAAACAGATTGGTGGTTTTTTTCTCTTTGGGTTTCCACGTGAAAATACGTGTCTCCACATGTGTGTGTTGTTCAATTGATGTATGTGAATATATTATCTTATTGTTCATGACTATTGTAATGTGAATTCTCTATGAAATAATTAACAATAGTGAAAATAATGGAAGGTTTGTAATTAAAGTTTTAAGAAACCCCACAATTACTGATTCACCCCCCCTCTCAGTAATTCCTTATTCCAACAATATCTTCATAAATTTCATTAGCCTCATTAATACATTCATATTTTTTCATCTTAAGAAACATCCACCTATCAATCATCATTGTATTTTTTTGTATTTACACTACTTATATTAGTTGATAGATCTGCCACATGCTTATGAAGTTCACAATTCTCTGATATAGTAAGATCAAGGTCATTTTACATTTTCTCCAACATTCCTTCAAATTACTCAACCCTTTCTTTGCAATTTTATGTTACATAAGGAACTTCAAATTAGATGCATCCTTTATTACCATTATACTAGGAAAAATGTAAAACAACTACCTTATAGTGGATCTCCTTGAAACTAATGCAGGAGCATCGACCCACCTCCAGAAAATCAACAAAAAGACGGGCTTCTAGAAAGTAGATGTGGCCATGAGGATAGGATTTCCTCAAATGCATTGTTTTTTCTTAGTTTCTAGGGATCATAAGCACTTTTAGGGATTAGATCATATCCTTTCAATGATTTTATCTTGATTATGGTTAATGTTATAAATGTAGTCTTTAAGCATGTAAAAGTATGGCCATTACAATTAAGATTAGGCCCACCAAGCCCTGAGAGACCATGGAATGTAATTTTTTTTTAATAAAATAATCCCTATGAATTTTTGAATCTATATATGTATTTTGTATGTATTGAGGTTATCTATTTCCTTGATGGTGAGAACTCTCGAATATTAAATTGAATGAATAAATTTCTTTTATTTTATAAAGTAGTGCATGTAGATCTAATTCTATATGCTCACATGTCTTTTATTTTGAGTTGAAAAGGGTCATTCTCCATAAATACAACATAATATGTCTGCATGTTTATTTATAGGGGCCCGACCGAGGTGCTGTCAAACTGTAACTTGTCGGCAAAGATGGAACAATCTATGTGGATCATGAGTGAAAGTTGGCCATTTAATCAACATGGGTAATTTATGCACATGCAGATTAGCATGATTTCATTTGTTGAGTAAGAATGCCACTACAACCTTTCGCCCTGCAACATTATAAACATTTCTTGCATGTTTAATTAGAGGGACAGGTCGAGCCAAGGTTAAATCATGGCCACTATATTTGTTGGAAAATGTGCTAATAGAGCTTGAGATTGCCATAGGCGCATGGAGGGAATAGTAGGATATTGGTCACAAGCTAAATCTCAATGGTCAATGGAGATATGAATGGTTCCTAAGGGGAGTGAGATACACATAAGTTGTGCAACACAGAGTCGAGTTATTAACTAAAATATTGAGTGTTGGAGTTGATTCTAATTAATGGTGATTAGAATACCTCCAAAGAAGTATTCTAGTAACATGCCTTTAAATTAGAAAAGGGAGTTGCATAGATGATTAAGGGTTGATTATGGGCTGATGACCCACAGGTCCAAGATTGAACCCAACAAAAAGCTTGAAAAATGATAGAACCACAATTGTTTTCATTAAAAACAAAAATTAGTAATACATGTATGACTAGGACCTAGTAGAATGAATTTCACTCTCAATATAATTGATTGGAACATATTTCTCTTGGTTTTTTTCCTTCAAGTTTCAACATTTTGAGAATTCCTCCATGATTTTTTCAAAAATCATTCCCTGTGCTTTAAAACATTTTTTTAGCTCAAACACCAAAATTTTTTACTTTTGGCCACTAGTCCCACTTTGATTGTGTTGTATATGAACAACATTATGTCTCCTACAGTACATCTTGTGAAAAAGGAATGATGTGGTGGAATATAATAGTGTATTAATCCTTATACTGAGAAAGTGAAGGGGATATTACTCCCAAAATCCCATCCATTTTCCCCATAGAATGACTCTCTTTTCGTCTATCCAATACAAATACATTGCTTGAGGTTCTAATTTCCTTCATAATTGTTTTACCTGAATCTTCTTACTTCACTTCAAAACCATTTAAATGGAATACAACCTTATATACTTGGTCACAAATTTGGATAACATTTAAAATATTATGTTCAAGGCCATATACATACAATACATTTTGAGCTTTAGTCTTTCCTTTGTGCAAACAATTGTCCCTTTTCCCTTTATTTTTGTTGAAGCATTATTTCCAAAATAAAAATTACCTTCCTTGCCTTCATTTAGAGATACAAACCTTCTTTCATCTCCTTTCATGTTCTTTGAACAACCACTATCAATGTACCATTGGTTTTATTTACCTTGAGTATATGGAGAAAATCCAAACTCTTCTAAATTCTTAGGCATATTCTTCCATACTTTTGTGATTTCCTCTTTCCTGTATTGCTTATAAGTACTTATCATATTGGTTCTACACTCAATTTCCTTATGCCCAAATTTATCTTATATATAGCACTCAATTTAATCCAATAGAGGATAAAATGCACTAAAATAAGAATTTATAGATGTAGGCATTGAGTATTGATCATATATAACCTTTTCATTTCTAATATAACTATAGGCTTTGCAATTTATAACTTTGTGACCAAATTTATGACATGAAAAAAAATAGCCATAAACGATATATGGGTACCTTTGTATGAAGAATATTCTTGAATAGATTGATCTTCAAGACTTAATTTTTTTGCAATCTTGAGGAGTTATCAACCTTTTGTTTCTTGTTTACTCCATTTTTATTCGTGAAGATGGTTTAATTTTGTTTATGTTTTTATTTGGCTCCATTCTTCATTTTGTTAAAATGATTTCTTGGTCCTTTGAGTGCATTAGCATAGCTATTAGGTTTGTTTATTCTTGATATGTTAGATCTTGATTCTCCTTATACTACTTCATGAGTTCCTTTGTATCCAAGTATTGTTTTGATGGTTGGTGACCTCTAAATTTTGAGGATTTCATATAATGTTTCATATCCTTCTGCAAGTCTTAGGTTCCAATCTAGCCTTTTTTTTCTCTAGATATTTTCTTAGAGAAACAATCTTTGCTTCTATCTTTGACAATTATTTTACTTCTCTGTTATATGGTTCATAAGATATATTGTATTATTTTATCCTCTTCTAGCTCATTTTTCAAGAGAATTTTTGCTTCATCATCAACACAATTTTTTTCTCATAGGCTTGTAGTCATTCTTTCTTCTTTTGATTCTTCCTTCTTAGCCTATTTATGTCATCTAAAAACCTTAGGTTTTATACTTCCATATATAGATTTGCCTCACATTATTCATCTTCTAGAACAATCCTTTCTTGATCATAATTTTGATTCTCAAGAGACATGAGAAGAATTTCATCTTGACTTGCTTCAAATTCACAATATTCATCATCCTTTTATGAGCTATTATCTTCTTTGGAATATAATATTTTATTTCTAAGATATTTTCCCTTATTTTTCTTCCTAAACTTCTTCCATTCTTCTTCTTTTTCATCACCATTTTTTCCTTCATATGGAAATTTAGAAGAAAATTGACTTTTCTACCATAGTTGAATCATTTAAGTGGTACCATAGCTTTATAATTTTCAAAACCTATTTTCAACTTCCTTGTAAACTGTGCTTCTTCGATATCTAATTCATGGCTTGAATAGTCAAGGTCATCATGTGTCTTCTTTTCCACTTCGAAGGCTACTTCCCTTGATCGTGACTTCTCCTTAAATGTCATGATCTTGTAGGCTATCAAGATTCCATCAAGTTGATCCACAAATATGTTTTTAATATCTTTTAGTTCATCCAAAGATGAAAATTTTGCATTGAATCTAGAGATGAGAAATATCAAAACGATTTGAACTACTACAGCTTCATCAAGACCTTTAATAGTACTTATTATCTCACCACAAAAAGGAAAAATGTTACTATGCTTTTATCTTCATTCATCCTTAAGCTTTCAAACCACATTCAATGAACTTTAGGTTTAGCTCTCTTTATATGATCACATCCTTCATAGGTTCTTTCTAACTCGTCTCACATCTCCTTTTTTTATTAGCAATGCATAACTTTCACAAATTATGATTATGAGAGGCCACAAATGGTAGCATTCATTGATTTTGTATTGTAGGTGAAATCCAATTTGTCATCTTTATCAACCAAAGGAGTTTCTATCTCTTTATATCCATCCACCACTCCAAAAATAAACACCAAGAGACATAAAAATTCCCTCATTATCACTTTCCAGAAGGCATATTTTGTTCCATAAATAGAGGAGCTCTATTTGTGAAGCCACTATCACAAATATCCATGTTTCTTATTTGATCCTCCTTCAAGCGGTTAGACTATAACTGAAGGAACCTACTTTGAACCAATTGTTGGAATCAAGATTATAATAAAAGGGGGCTGGGACTTAGTATAATTAATTTTTTTTTAAATTAAATAATACTTAAACATAAAAAATCATACACAAATATTGAATACATGATGTATGTTGAAACCCATCTAGGTGAAAACCACAAAACTTGTTTTGATTAATTGCATTTATGAGCACATACTCTAGTTATAATTATTTGTGTAGGATCCAATCTATGGGAACACCAATCCCCGTTTCTTTGTAGGCTCCAACATATTGGAGACTCCAATCCCAACTAAATTTATGGGTACCAATTGTTGACGGTGTTGGATCACGCCAACATATAGGGGATATCCTCAATATGAAGTTTCAATTAGACCTTACACTATTTGGTATAGGAGTCCTATCCAGAATATAGCCCGATCACCATTTAATTAAAGATTTTCCTTGGCTTGAGAAATTATCATGAGAGAATAGCATGCATGTACTTTTGAATGAGCAATAAAGTATGCCTTGTGCAATCTTCAATTGCAAATGTATCAAGGTTCTTTCACTGCAAGGAAATAAAGTGAGTCTCCAAATGAAAAGTAATAGCACTATTCTAGTAAAGACACACACACATAAAAGAGGAAGAATCGTTAATCATCAATCAAAATAATTCAAATATATGCAATGATCATTATAACCATCACAACAAACTTTCAATGATTTAAGCGCCAAAGTTACCGAATTAGTTCAATTCCTCTAATGCATAATAATATGCCAACATAAACTGTAAACATTCAAAGAATAGTCTTGAAACATCCATGATCTATGCATGAAAATGTGTTGGCCAAATAGGATTCAATTTTTAAGAAAAACTCCCAAGATACATGAGTACAATGAACACCACTTTCTCCAAATAGTGGAGCATTAGAGCCACCACTTTCTCTTCAAAATAAATATCTCTATCTCTCCATTGCCTTGTGCAAGAATCCAAGGTGAAAAGTCTCCTATTTGAGTATTGGGACCTCTGTTATAACTAGAGACATGAATCTTCATATCCTCATGACTCTTAAGATTATCATATGACTTTTTGACTTCTAATAACATTTGAACTTCTAAATAACCTTTGGACTTCTAAATGGATTTTGCACTTCAACATGACTTTTGGACTCCTTTATGTCTCTTTGAATTCTGGGTGTGACCTTTATACTTATACATGTGGATTTTTTGTCCACATATGGCTTTTGGACTTCTACTATTTATATTTACAATAATTACTAAATTACATCATTATTCCCATACTATGATGTGGCAACGAAAAGACAAGCCACAAACATGGATGACTTGGAATCATAGTGACTTGTGACATGGATTTCTTGAGAGATGACAATCCTACCACTTATGTCTTCAACAGTAGATGCAAGTTTATCATTTTTGTTTCCATTTACCCTCCAAAGGATCTTGAGATTATATGGAGTCTTTATCGATCACTTTTGTCATCATATTCTGATGTTCTTTCAACTGCCACAAGAATATGTTATTTTTTCTTTGAATGGTTCTTTGTACTACTTCCTTTGACAAATATCCTCATGTCTCCTTGCCATTTTTTTATTGTAACACTTGCAAGTAGGATCACTCATGGAAAGAAAACATGAACCTGAGAAATTCCCTTATTTTATCATGTTTCATACAAACTTTCCAATTTTGAATCAACAATGCACTTGGGGAGGAAACGAGAAGATTCTAGGTGCAAGGTACACTGTCAAGAGACAAGGGCCATGACTTGAGAACTAAGAGTGAATTGTGCACTATGTCGGAAGAGAAGGTGTGATGGAGGGTGCAAGGTGCAATCTCAAGGGGCAAGGATGTTCAATGATACTTGTTGATGTTCCATGTGCTCAACTAAGGAGGCATAAGTTGCAAAGAGGGTGTTGGGCATAGTGTCAAGGCTTAAAGAAGGCCTAATGACCACTATTGGTGGGTTGTGCTCTTAGCTGGGTGAGAAGATTAAAGAATGACGCAATTTGAAAGAACGAGGAGAGATTGTGGCTTGAGAGTGCACTGTGCACCAAAGAGGGAAGGAAGACTTAGCCTAGGTACATGGTGCATCTTCAACAAACAAGGAGGGTTTGATTGAGTCTTAGGAGTGATTTGTGTGATCTTCCTTGCATGATGGGAAGGCTATGTGAAAATTGAGATCTATCTAAATCTGAAAGCTATGGCATGGGAAAACATAATGATTTTAAAGTAAAAACAAGTGTGAAACATACAACTCATCAGTAAAACTTAGACAAAGGCCAAAAATAAAAAATATACATCAAAGCACCAATTTAAAAACACTCTCCAATTATAATGGAAAAAGTATGTGCAATTGTGACCAAAAGTGTCATTTGTGAATAATAGTGTACTAAGGCTGTGAAGTACATCTTGGATGTTCTAAATGGAATGACGACACTTATGAAAGAAAAAAAATACACTTTAAACATAGAATGATATGAAATGACACTTGATGATTGAAAGCAACACTTGATATGATGGGCAGTAAGCTCCAAAATTTAGATGTAATTTTTTTTCAGAGGGTGTTGTAGTAGCAACAACATTTGGCAGCACATTGGATGAATTTTGGCTTCTATGCATAGGAACAATTTTTAGTAAAGTTTCAGCCCTTCAGGAAGTATTGATTCATTAATTTAATTACCTTGGCTTCCCCATTTATCCCGACTCTATATGTAGTATCCACCATTCCTCTCCTTGGTTTTAGACACAAATATTATTCCATATCACAATTGTTTCAATTCAGGAAAGGGTAATATATGCTCATGAGTTTAATATATTCAGAGTATGGGTTTCATCTATAGTGTTGTTCCACTGCCAGCGGGCCTCGACAGTACCTCAGTGGAGTCACTACAAGAGAAAAAACATTGCTTCGCTACCAGCGAGCCTGAACATTACCCCAATGAAGTTACTTGCTTCACCTCTGTATTCAATAATCCATTCTTTTCTTTCACCCTTTATTTATTTTATATAGTATCAATGTGTTTTGGTGCTTATTATTTCAATGGGCAGAAAAGGGATCCCAACTTATTGAGATAAAAATAGGTTTCCCCTTTGGAGAAGTATATATATAACCTTTGATATAGGTTTTCTCACTATATATTTTCCCCTTATCCTGTCTCTACTAGATTGGATGTGCATGTAAAACACCAAGTAGATTTAACACCAAGTTGAGGAATAAGGGTGTCGGTATAGATATAGGTATCATAGATTCACTCAAGGTTTTATTCTTGAATGTATCATATTTTATGTCTAGACATAACTTAACCCAAGGCATCTTCCCAAATAAAGAATAAGAATTAACAGGTAACCAAGCATTTCCATTGTCACATCCCTTATGTATCTTTCCAAATAACCCTTTTAAATCCATACACACACTTTCACACAAGGTCTTACTTATGTACAATTACTGAAACAAAGGGAAACAAGACAAGACATAACAAGATATGATGAACAAAATAACAGACAATAAATAACAAATTGTACAAGGAACACAACTTGAGATGCTACTTAATTTTTTTTTTTGAGATCTAAGCCATTAATAGGAAGAGGGTAATTCCTCCCATCTAAATATTTCAACTTGAAAGCATTATGACCGAGATTTTGTTCGATGGTATAGGGGCCAATCTAGAGAGATTGAAACTTCATGTGTTTTCATTTCTCTTCGTGGGCTTTATCCCACTTCAATACTAAGTCACCCACTTCAAAATTCTTAGTCCCTTCATATTTCTTATCAAACCAATGCTTGATGTGTTTTTGGTGCATATCGAATCTTTCTTTGGATTTGAGCATTTCTTGTGTGAGTTTGAATAAGGTATCAATCCTATTTTGAACTAGAAGACATGGTTTTCCTTGGGACTCCTGGGAGAGTTTCTAGGCCAAGAGATACATATTAGGCAGAAGAATAAATTCTTTACCATATACGAGGAAGTATGTGGAGCTTTTGGGAGAGGGTGTGGGAGTTACACGGTAAACCCACAGTGCATTCACCAAAGCATTGTGCTAGTTCCTTTGTTTAGAGAAAACATTTTTCTTTATTATGCGAATAAGATATATATTTGTTAATTTTTCTAAACCTTTCCCCTATGGGTAATAATTAGATGAATGCTTCAAAACAATATCATTTTCTAATGCAAACTCACAAAGTTTCAATGAGGAAAAATAATTTGCATTATAAAAAACAAGAGGCATTGGAACGCCAAACCTGGTTATGATATTTTGTTTCAAAAATTGGGTGACTTACCAATCGTTGAATTGTCTTAAAGGAACTGTTTGATCCCACTGAGTGAAATAATTTGTTGTAGTTAAAATGTATCGGTGTTTCTTCAATGAATGTCAAAAGATCTCACCAATAACATCTAGTCACCAATATTGGAAAGGTTCATTGACTTCTATTGGTAGTAGTGGGGTAGTTGAATTTGGATCTCAACCAACACATATCTAACATACTGGTAATTTCCAAGAATAATCATGAGCATCCTTAAATAAAGTGGGCCAATAATAACCAACCCTCATCACTTTATGCATAGTTGTATCACTTATGGAGTTTCCACTAGCTGGACCATCGTGAAAATATTTTAATACCCTTTCTATATCCCGAGGCTCTAGGCATCTTAGCAAGACACAATTAAGGTGCCTTTGGAAAATAACTCCATGTATGAGCTGGTAAGATAGATCTTTAAGGAAAATTTCCCTTTTCTACTTATTTGATAAATGCATGGGATAGGTGCCATGCTTTAAAAATTTATGTATATCTGAATACCAAGGTGTAGTTGAGATTGTTGGAGGAACTTGTTTAAGGTTGTACATCTCTATTTCCTATTCCCGTCCTAAAATATCTTCTTGTGGAGAATCTCTTTCTCTTGTTGCGAGTTAACAAAGGTCGTGGCCCTTAACAATGTGAACTGGCTTGAACTCTAGATCATATTCTTATAAATAGGTCATCCAGTTTGATCTCTTCTCACCCAACTCTTATTGCACAAAGAGAATTCTAGCTACTAGATGAGGCACATATATAATCGTGTGACATTTGAGGAGATAGGGCCTAAAATGCTTAACTACTTTATATACTACATAGTCTTACTTATCAATAGCAGGGTAGTTTAACATCGACCCATGTAAACTAGCACTCATAAAATATTTAGTTTTTTCATGTCCTTACTTATACTTCTCTGTCAATACGGTCGTGATAGATGCATCAAAAGCGAAGGTATATAACAGGAAATATTTTCCATAATATGGACTATATAGTGCAGGAGCATTGATGATAACTTTCTTAATATGGGAAAAAAGGCCTTCTCACCTTTATCCCATTTATAGCTTTCATATTTCTTAATTATCTCTTTTAGCAACATGATAATTTGAACATAATCAGAGATGAACATACGTAGGAAATTAATATTCCCCAGGAAAGATTGCATAGATTTTTTATTCATAGGAAAAGGGTTTTGAGCTATACTCTAGACCCTTTTTGGATCAACCTTGATTTCACTTTTAATAATGGCGTGTCCTAGGAGAGTTCCTTCTGACACACTGAAGATTCTCTTTTTGGGATTCAAATAAATCCCATATTTATGAAATCACTCGAATATATGCTTCAGATGACGCACGTGGTCTGTTCTTTTCTTTGAAAATATAGTTACATTGTCCAAATAGACTACTACACTTTTTTCCAATTAAGATACAAAATGTGATGTCCATAGCCCTCTGAAAAGTAATGCTAACATTAATAAGTCTGAATTGCATGCTCTTGAATGCAAAAGTTCACCACTTTGTTTTGAAGCTGGTTTTTAGACAATCTACTTTCGCTACTAGAACCTGCTAAATCTAGAGAACCCATCTAGTAGTGAGAAAATCTCAGACTCATATATTGTTTGGAGTTTCCATTATATAGATGGCACTAGGTAATAATCTTTGTCTGATGCCGAGTTGATGTTGCAAAAATCAACACGCGGAGGTATCTCGACAGAATTTTTCCTCATAGGGACCAAGTTGGAAACCCAAGTAAAATGTCTTACTTTGAAGATGACTTAAGCATCCAACAACTTCTTAACTCCTTTTGGATTAGAGGCTTAAGCATTGGGTGAATTTTCCTCAGCTTTTGTTGAAATGGATTTGCCCCTTCTTTAATGGGAAGTATGTGTTGGATAATATGCATATCATATATCTTTAAATCGTCGTATGTCCATGAAAATACATCATGATACTACTCAAAAAGACGAATAAATTCATTTCGTTCTTTTGGATAATGTACTGAGGTTTAAATATTTTGGATCATTGTGGTTTCCCAAGTTGGATTTTTCATATGATAACTTTGAGATTTGAGTCTTAGTGTTACCTGGTCCTTTGAAACAGTTTTGCGAGTCATAAATTTTTTCTAGAGATTCCACTCCTTTAGGCATAGTATTTCCTTTCGATGCTTGAAATGCTCCCCGCAAAACCTTATCATGCTCATCTTGTTCAATGGTCGCATCTTTAAATGCACCCGTATTTTCCATAAAATGCAGTATTTGTTGGACGCCATTAAAAACATAGAAGTTAGTCTCGTTATTGGGCACAGATGATTTATATATAAGCTATATAGAAAAACCATCTCTTAATGGTGACATCCTAGCAGCTACATTATCTAACATATTTGTGGCAAAATTTATAATTCTAGGAACATAAATAATATTAAATGATTTAAATGAGAAATAAGTTGCCATACCTCTTGTTGGTAACTCAAGGTTGGTGATACGCAATGGATAGTGTGTTGTACCCGATGAGTGAAAATATCTAAATCACTAATTACCTTAAACACCTCCACCTTGAGGTCAATGGATTTCTTTAATCCCAAAATTAGTGCTTCATATTCAACAATATTGTTCGTGCACTCAAACTCTAGACGACATGAAAAAAATACCTTTTATTATGTGGGTCTGTAAGAATACAACTAGATCTAGAGCCATTTCGAGTCTTAGATCCATCGAAATGAAAAGTCCAAAAATCAGCAGCTACTAAGCTTCATTACTACTACTATGTACATCCATATTACAAGATTAATTTGTACCAGTTGGAATAAAAGGAAGGAGATCCAACTATGTATCTGGTGAAATGAGTGATGGCTGTGATTAGTAACACTCATTATCAATCTCTAAAAAGAAATTTCCAAAATTAAGGTCAGCAAAGTCGGCTGGCTCATTGTGCCCTTCAAGTGGTGTCACAATGTTCTTCATGTAAGGCTCACTTTCTAATAAAATTTGGTTGTTTATGCCCTTATACGGAATCCATAAATGTGTCCAATATGTTGAGAAATGTCCTTGTAGCTTACTTGAACAATCTCCACTCAAAAGTAAATCATAGGCTTCAGGAATATCCATAATGACAATATTGATGCATTGGTGTACTCTATGGTCCGATGACAAGTGAATGATAACATTTTTGAGTTCATCAATTGCTTGGACCAATGATTTCTCTATTTGTATGATCTATGGATCATTTTTATCCCATTTAGCATTAGTTTTCTTGGCTACAGATAGAGATATTACATTTGCAGATGTGTTAGAATTAACCAAACAATTCTGGACATTATAATTAAATATTTCAAATGTTAAAAGAAAAGGGGGAAGTGTGTTAGTATTTAAATTTATAGCATTAACTACATATTTGAAAATACCAACAAGCTTACCATACATGGCTTGAGAAACAGAGACTTTGACGCCTAACGGGGGATGTGATGAAAATGCTTGGACAATCAGTTCACATTAGTTTGTTATCTTAGTGAGCTCAAAAATTGAAATGTTGGCACAAGTTCTCTTCATGTCTTCAATGATGTTATAATCAATACTTTCATTTCTAATAGGTGGTGTTGAATTTTTTGGGTTGTGTTATATTCTTTCCACAACTAGCCCATGTAGTTAACCAGGGGGTTAGAGGGGGGGCAGAGCCCCCCTTCGTTGTGCTCATTGTGTAGTAGGGGGGGTCACAGGGGGTTTGAGGCGTACCCATAACCCCACTTTATGGGGTTCAGGGTAGCGCCCCAGAAAATTTTGGTTTTGGAAGCTATGTTAGGTTGGGTGGACCCACCTATGGTTTTGTGCATGATTTTCGCACATGTTTTTTGGACGCGATGGTTTTTGGTCCATGGTATTGGATGCTTTGGAATGTATAAATATGTATTATAACATTGAAAGGAACATAATGAAAAATCAAGCTGGTAGTTCCGATTTAGGGATCCCGGGGAAAATCTTTGTGTATATGTGTTTTATGTGTTATGCTCTCGCATTGTTTATTTTCTATGTTTTAGAATTCGTATGAAGGTAATTTCTGTATAGGGTTAAAACCTACATTTGGTATCAGAGTTGTTTTGGCTTCAAGTGGACACCTTTGTTGCTGAGGGGTTTCGCTTGGGCCTATGGTAGACCTTGTTCTGTGGGAGATTTGTGAGATCAATTCTATTGGTGAAAGGAGATGGCGAGTAGTGGAAAGATAGAGATCGAGAAAATTTAATGGTCAGAGTTTTGAGTTGTGGAAACTCAAGATGAAGGATCTGTTGGTGGATAAAAATTAGTGGATCGTGGTAGATCTGGGTACTAAACCAATGGGAATGTTCGATGAAGAATGGAAGAAGTTGGATCGGAAGGTAAAGAGCACAATACGATTGTGTGTCTCAGATTTAGTATTGCTGAATGTATCAGGGGAAGCTACGACGAAGGCTTTGTAGGACAGGTTAGGGACTTTGTACCAATCTAAGTCTTTGGTGAATAAACTGTTCCTACAGACAAAGCTGTATAACCTAAGGATAAAAGATGGAGACTCAGTGACAGAGGATCTGAATGCATTTAATACTGTGGTAAGTCAGTTAGCATCTGTTGATATTAAAATTTCAGATGAAGATAAGTGCATCAATTTGTTATGTTCTCTACTAGATTCGTGGGATAGTCTGGTTATTGCAATAGGTAACAATGCAACTGCCTTACAGTTTGATGAAATAGTCTCATCCTTGCTAATGGAGGAGATGAGATGGAAAAATATGGAGAGCCAGAATGGTGATGCCTCGTCTATACGAGGACGGTCCCAGAATAGAAACAAAAATAAGTCATCGAGTGGGAGATCTAAATCTCCGGGAAAACCTATAAAGGTGGTGTGCTGGAAATGTGGAAAGGAAGGGCACTACAAAAGCGACTGTAAATCTAAAGCTCCTGATAAAGGAAAGGGATCTGATGATGCTCCTTCTGCAGAGGTGAAAATCACCTCAAATGAAGGTGGGTATGTGTACTAGGCTTCTTCAAGTACACATTTAGGTCATGAGGCATGGTTGATTGACTAAGATGCATCCTTTTACTTCACTCCCCATAGAGAGTGGTTCTACGAGTATGAGAAATATGATGGTGGTGATGTCTTCTTGGGGGATGATAGGAAGGCTAGAATCATTGGTCGTGGAAAAGTAAAATTGAAGTTGCAAGGTGGAAGGGTTAGAATACTTCCGGGTGTTCTGAATATTCCTCCATTTGCCAGAAATATTATTTCTATAAGCAAGTTGGATGATCCAGGTGCAAAAATAGTGTTCAAGAAGGATACCTGCAAAATGGTTTGGGGAGAACTAATATTGATGTGTGGAGTTCGGATTGGAACTCTGTACAAGCTGCAAGGTAGCACTATTTTTTATGGGTGCACCAGTTCTTTCGTTCCTAAAAGTGGAGCAGAAAATATAGTCGTCTCTGGATAGAAGACCATGTTGTGGCATCAAAGGCTTGGACATATTGCAGAGAAAGGCCTTCAAATACTTCATGGTAAAGGTATGGTAGAAGGTATGAGTAATAACTCTCTGGATTTTGATTTCTGTGAAAATTGTGTATATGGGAAGCATAATTGGGTGAGTTTCCCCTCTGGTAGTAAGAGGGTGAAACAGATATTAGAGCTTGTGCACAGTGATGTGTTTGGACATGTGAAGGTTCCATCACTGAGTAAGTCTGTGTACTATGTATCATTTATACATGACTTCTCAAGGAATACATGGATATATTTCCTTAAGAAGAAATCTAAAGTCTTTGATAGGTTTAAAGAATTTAAGGCTCTAGTGGAAAATCAAACAGAGAAGAAGATAAAGGTGATGAGGACAGATAATGGTGGAGAGTTTTGCAACAAGGAATTTGAAGAATTCTATAAGAAGTGTGGTATATCACGGCAGAAGACTACTCCATATACATCTTGGCAAAATGGAATTGCAGAAATAATGAACAAGATGTTGATGGAAAGGGAAAGAAGCATGCATGCTCAGTGGTGCCAGGTTAGGATAGGAATTTTGGGCAGAGGTGGTGGATATTGCATGTTACCTGGTCAACAGGTCACCTTCATCAGTGTTAGAGGATAATACTCCACAAGAGGTATGGACTGGTAAGAAACCCTCTCCTTCACATCTAAGGGTATTTAGATGTGATGCATATGTACATGTTCCAAAGGATAAATGAACCAAGTTGGATAGTAAATCTGAAAAGTGCATCTTTATTGCCTATAAGGATGGTTTAAAGGGTTATAAACTTTGGAACCCAGTAACAAGGAAGGTTGTGTACAGATGAGATGTGGTGTTCAGAGAGGTGAAAGATGTTATTAAACATGAAGTCCAACCAAAGGAACCTGAGAAGATAGAGTTTGAGCTAAAGGAGGAAGAATCAGACTCTACAGTAGAGGAGGAATCAGAAGATGAAGAGGCACAAACTCCGGCTGTGAGAAGATCAATTCAAGAAAGAAGGCAGCCAGAAAGGTATAGTCCATCTACTTTCTATTAAAATTTTGCTTTGTCTGTTACTGATGATGATCCCAGAACTGTGAAGGAAGCAGTCGATTCAGAGGATAGAAAACTCTGGAAAGAGGCCATGGTTGATGAAATGGCATCTTTGCACAAAAATGAGGGTTGGGATTTGGTGGAGTTGTCGGCTGGAAGGAAACCCATTGATAGAAAATGGGTGTTCAAAAAGAAGACAAATGTAGAAGGAAAAGTGGAGAAATACAAAGCTCGGTTGGTAGCAAAAGGTTATTCCCAGGTGCCTGGAATTGATTTTGGTGATATTTTTTCTCCTGTTGCCAAGGTAGCTTCTATTAGATTACTTTTAT
>APFE030247906.1:144748-198798 GCA_000404065.3 Pinus taeda
AAGACAAAGCACATTGATGTTCAGTATCACTTTGTGAGGGATATGATAGAAGACAAAAAGGTGTTGCTAGTAAAGGTGGACACTTTGAAGAACACTGCAGATGCATTGACAAAATATATGAGCTATGAGAATTTATCTTCATGTACAGAGACAATGGGTGTTTTAGGGATGGAAAAACGACTAAGCTCTCTTGTGGCCCCCTGTGGAAAGAAAACAACAAGTGGGAGAATGTTGGATTGTGTTATATTCTTTCCACGACTAGCCCACGTAGTTAACCGGGGGGGTTAGAGGGGGGGCGGAGCCCCCCTTCATTACGTCGATTGTGTAGCGAGGGGGGCCATAGGGGGTTTGAGGTGTACCTGTAACCCCACTTTATGGGGTCCAAGGCAGCGCCTCGGAAAATTATGGTTTTGGACCCTATGTTAGGTTGGGCAGACCCACCTATGGTTTTGGGCATGATTTTCACACATGTTTTTTAGACGCGATGGTTTTCGGTCCATGGTATTGGATGCTTCGACATGTATAAATATGTATTATAAAATTGAAAGGAACATAATGAAAAATCAAGCTGGTAGTCCTGGTTTTGGGATCCAGGGGAAATCTCTGTGTATATGTGTTTTCTATGTTTTAGAATTCGTATGCAGGTAATTTTTGTATGGGGTTAAAACCTACAAAAGTATCTAGAGATGTAACATTGTTAGCAAATTTCAGTGTGACAAAATTTTTCTTATTACTTATGGAAGAACTCCCAGGCTTGTTTTGTGTATTATAAGTAGGTTGAGTTGGTGGTAAAAGTTTCCTTAATAATTGTTTCTTCAACTCCTACTTAAATATTAGCCCTTTTCTCCTTAGTTTATATCAATTAGTTGTGGACTGAGGAGGAGCTTCACTTACAAGTGACTCCTCAACATTTTCTTATCAACATTAAATATGACATCAAATGCATTAACTAAGTGTCTCGCACTTTTACTTTCCTCAATTGTGGAAGGTTCATTTTTTTTCGTCATTCTACTAAGACTTTTCATCTGCTAACAAGGTATCAATAATGTGGGTTGTGATAGCATTCATGTTTTGATTCCACTATGGGCATGTATTCTTTGAATTCCTCTCTTGATGGAATGTGCAATAGTTGTCCATGGCTAAACTTTCAATATTAAACACAACATTTGAGATTTGTGCAGATTTGGCTAGTTTATTGTTGTTATTTCTCTTAAGGAAAAATCGCTTGGAAGTCTTGTTGCCGATAGATGCCTTGATTTCTCTTTAATTCAAATACCTCATTAGCAAGTAGCTTTAAATACTTGGCCAAGCTTTCCATGTTGAAATAATATTTTTCCTTAGTTTTTGTTGAGTAGGCTCGTGTCTTCTTTCCTGCATCCTTAGAATCGTGAGAGTTTATAATGACTCTAGTAGAATACACATCCTTTTCAATAGAAAGGGATTCTACAAAATTTAAATCTAATGTCTTCTTTGTAGCTCTCTTGAAAAGAGGAGATACTGGTAGGAAAGGTAGTTGTATAATAATTTTTAGTGATGTAATTGTCTGGTTGCACACCTACGAGAAACTTATTTAGTATATGGGTAAAGCTTTGATTGAAATCCTTTACTTTCTCTTTGTCTCCCATTTTGATGTTCCTAATTTCTTTAACAACATGGTAAGAGTTTTATCATTCACAAGCGTTTCTAAAAAAATATTCTTTAACTCCCTCAAATTGTGAATGGAATTGGGAAAAAGATTGTGATACCATATAGACGCTCTAACTTATAAATTGGTATGGAAAGAGTCTACAAGAAACATCATCAAATCATACCTCCAACATTTGTAGATGCATGTAGAATTCACTAATATGATCTTCAACTTTTGTCTTCTTGTTAGGATCAAACTTTGATAACAGCTTTTATGGATGGTTGGGCATGCAGCGAAGATTATCCATAAGAGAAAGTAGCCCTTGGCCATCCAATCCAAGTCTTGATCAACCATGTCTTATTTTCCTCCTTCCTCCTCCTTTTCTGAATATGAAGAGTCTTCTCCTTCTCCATTCAAGTCTTCATTATAATCAATTTGTTCTTCGTACCTAGATTGTTCTTCGTCCAAAATTTGAAAATATCTCTTGTCACCTTCTAAACCATCATAAATAGGTATAAGATACCCTTGTTGAACTGTCTCTTCTGAAAGTTTTGTTATCTCTTCAAGGGTATCAATGGAAAAATCTTCTACTGATGAAACCAATATGCTTGTACGACTGCCTCTTTCTTTCATGGATTATGAGGAATATTATGAGTGACAAGAAGTAATCCAAGAGCTCTTGTGAACTGATGAGTAATTGGCCGGATTGTCTAGATTTGATCATAGGTAACTTGAAAATTTTGTTCCAGACCAAGATGAGAATATTCTCCAATACCAGGAATAGGAGTTGGAGTTGAACTCAAACTGTTACTACCTTGAAAAAATGCTTTGTTGTTGGGGTGAGGTAAATTGTCAGCCATAAAAATGTGTTTTCCTTCCTTCTAGTGCCAGAATTTTGACAGTTTTGGATCTCACCAACATATAGGGGATCTCCCTGATATGAATTCCAAGTTATAACTCACACCGTTTGGTATAGGTGTCCCATCCAGAATATGGCATGGCCACCATTTACTTAAACATTTTCCTTGGCTTAAGCAATTAGCATGAGAGAGTAGCATGCATGTAATTTTGAATAAGCAAGAAAGTATGCATTGTGTAATGTTCAATTGCAAATATATCGAGGTTTTTCCACTGCAAGGAAACAAATTGAGTCTCTAAAATAAATTAATAGTACTCTTCTAGTAAAGGCACACACACATAAATGAGGAAGAATCCTTAATCATCAAGCGAAATAGTTCACATAGATGCAACGACCATGCAACCATCACAACACCCTTTTAATGACATAATCACTAAAGTTACAAAATTAGTTCAATTTCTCTAATGCATAAGAATATGCCAACATAAACCATAAACATTCAAAGAACAGTCTTGAAAAATCCATGATCTACCAAATAGGCTTCAAGTATTAAGAAAAATTCCCAAGATACATGAGTACAATGAACACCACTTGCTCCAAATAGTGGAGCATTAGAGCCACCACTTTCTCTTCAAAATAATTATCTTTATCTCTCCAATGCCTTGTGGGAGAAGCCAAGGTGAAAAGTCTCCTCTTTGCGTAATGAGGCCTCTTTTATAACTACATACATGACTCTCCATATCCTCATGACTCTTGAGCTTCTCATATGACTTTTAGAATTCTAAAAAACTTTGGACTTCCAAATAACCATTAGAATTCTAAATGGATTTTACACTCCAACATGACTTTTGGACTCTTTTGTGTCTTTTGGAATTCTAGGTGTGACCTTTAAATTTCTACATGTTGTTCTTTTGTCCATATATGGCTTTTGTACTTCCCCATATTTACATTTACAATAATTACAAAATTAAATCATTATTCCCACATGACTATGTGGTGACAACAAAATAAGCTATGGGCATGGATGACTTGGACTGAAAGTGATTTTTGAGATGGTATTTCTTAAGAGGTGACATTGTTGCCACCTATGTCTTCACCACTAGATGCAAATTTTGTATTGTTGTTGCCATTTACCCTCCAAAGGATCTTGAGATTATATGGAGTCTTTATGGATCGCTTTGGTCATTGGAGTATGATGTTATTTCACTTGTCACAACCAAATTTTATTTTGTCTTTGAATACTTCTTTGAACTACTTCCTTTGATATATCTCCTCATGTATCATTGCTATGTTGTTCTTGTAACACCTATAAGTAGGATCACTCATGGAAAGCAAACATCAGCTTGAAAAATCCCCTATTGTTAGTGTGAAATTTCTTGGAAGATGTGACAAAAAAATTCACTTAAGTCACTAGGTGACAAGTGACCCTAACAACAAGTTGATGGCTGCTAGCGATTCAGATCTACAATAAAAATTGAAAACCTATAACAAAAGTATAGACAATCCATAATAGAAAGCAGCAGTGAAAAATATCCAATTTAATAACCCAAATGGAAAGACTTTAATTAAATAAATATTTTATTAAAAACACTGGGTGAAGGAGATCGATAGATGGGTTTGTAGGTCCCCCTTCATGGGATAGGTCCTTTGATGTCCTTGATGCTTAAAATAATGATCTTCTCTCTCAATATGTGAAAAATCCAAACAAAAACTAGAGAACTCAAATGAGAGCTCAAAGAAAAAAGATGATAATGGTGACGATTATTATGATCATGGTGAAGAATGAATGAAAATCCATCATATTTATAACAAAGTATTGAGTTATTCTAAAAGGTGGAGAATAATAAAACAATATTAATGAAATCAAGATCTAACTAATTGGAATACTTTATTATATTTATTGGAGAGGGAAAAGACATTTAAAATAGTTAAATATCTTTGTTTAGAAATAATTAATAAATAAAAAGATTTATTAATTATTTCATGAGAATAAGAATGGTGATGGATTGAAATAATTATTAAGTAATGATTTAACAATTATTCCAATAATAGAAATAATGAATATTAAATAAATAGTGATTTATTTAATTATTCAAAGGGATTTAGACAAATGTGTTAAGGAATAATTATTTAAATAATGATTTAATAATTATTCCTAGAGAAAATTAAATAAATAATGATTTATCTAATTATTCTCATGGGTTTTTTTAATTTAAATTAGAAAAAATAATAATAAAAGTGGTTTACTAAATTATTTTCCACAGTGAAAGTGATTTTACTATGGTAAAATTAATCCTACATGGTGTATTTCAATCCACCTAGTTAGAAATGGCTAGGTGATCATTTTTGGTGATAACAGATTTCCCTGACATGTTTGAGTGTTGGGAGAAAATTATATGACCGAAATATGTTGTAGGTTACACATCCACAAGACATCAAAAGGGGAGTCGAAGAGAGAGAAAGAACTAAAGCAATACAAGGACGAACAAAAAGGGAGGGGGCGAGACCTACTAACCTGGTAGAAGTCTCATTTTATGTGGGAGTACATGATCTCAAATGAGGCGAGGGAGGCATACCCATACCTGTCAAGATGATTGCGTACAAATAATAATGATGAGCCCAACAATGTGGGACTAAACTACAAAGTAAATGATACATGATACATGATACACTGGCATCAATGGGCTAGAAAATAATACAATGGATCCCATATACATAATGCATCTGGAAATAACATAGGCCAGGCCTGAATACAATAACATCTGATTACATGAGATATAATGCTCCTCAAGCTGACATGGTGAGGGGGGATCACAACCAAGGAAGCCCTACAAAATAGGAAAGGGGTCTGAATATTTTAAAGGATCATCTGAAAGAGACATGCCTATTGTGGGTGTTGCAACTGAAGGAAACCAAACCCATCACATATGTGGAACTACATCTAAGGTTGGATCGACATCTGTGGTAATCTTGGAATGTGGTGGGCTACCTGAAGTGCCAACCCGCCATGAGGTCTGAAACATCTCACACACACCTAGGAATCACTAGGAAAACTGTCTAGATAACCGAACTATCAAGTGTATGAATCTCAACCGTGCGATCAGGGGTTGATGTCAAGCACATGAGAAACAACCAAGTTAAAGGGAAATAATGAGTCCATTTTCTTGATTTGAGGCACTGAACAAATATGGAAGTTGGAACCAAGGTACAGCGCCCTCTAGACCACTATTTTGGAATAAATGTGTTGAGGTCGATAGAAAAGGGTCCATTAGAGTTAAGGTAATAAGGAATCCTCAAAAATGGTACAAGGGATCATAGTAGAGTGACTGATGGATTGACACTAGGGATGATGATGGAAGGAAACAAGATGGGTGGTGGACTAGTGACTTCCCTTTTCAGAGCATAATAAGAATGGTTGACATGGAAGCGACTGACTCGATTCTGGAGGGGATGGTCAATGACTCAAATGGGGGTTCAGAAAAGATAGAGTAGTAGAGATGGAGGCCAAATGTGATTAAAATGGAATGGATGCAAGACACAAGGTGACTCAGAACAAAATCGATAAATACAAGGGTGACTCATCTCTGATGCTTTGAATAAGGGTGACTCGATGATGTTGCCACGTGAGGGAGGCCCGGAGGGGACCATGAAAACATGAGTAAATGATGGTTACTCTTGACTAAAATCGACACGTGAGTCAACCAACACAAAGATAAAGTGGTATCAGAGTACGGATGGCTCAAATGAATAAATTAGATTTTAATAGGCGGCAAAGTGAGAGCGCATGGAAAAAATGGCTTCCCGGTGAAGTGTCAAATTTCCAAAAACAAAGAGACACCCATTATAGAACTTGGTGAGATATTTCCAGTGGTACTAATAGCATCAAATGGAGCTATAGTTTGGTCATAATGGGCAACAAAAAAACTATGGTTTTTCCTATAAAAGGGTGTTTTCCCTCCAAATCCAATTCATTTGCATAATGAGTTGTGGAGAATTTGGAGAGGAGGAGAAGGCCCTAAATCTTGTGGAGATCGTAGTGGACAAACCAACCATCGAAATCAAGATCTACAAGTTGGAGGTAGGTGGCATAACCTTACTCATCATTTTTGGTGGATTATATTTTCAGATTATGGCTTTAGCTCTCTATGGGGGACCCCTTCTCATCCTCACAGTTGCAATGCACTTTTGGGGGGCCTAATCTATGCTTTGGAGCACAGGAATTGGGCCCACAAGTGCGTCCAACGAAGTTTTGGAGGCAAAAACTATGTTCTTGGCTGAGAGGATGGGTAGGACTGGTGGTCTATTAGGATCTGAAGCTAAGTAATAGACATGCATGCCTTTGACTCTGGACTGACAAAACATAATGGTATTTTGCAAGTATGGAAAATATGAAGGTGTCATGGTGAGAATGGGATTTGGAGTCCCTCTGTGTTGAGATTGAGGGGAATCAAGAAGTGAGAGAGATGTTGGCATGATATGGCATGTTGAAGTTCTTAGAGAACCCCATGATGAGGGCTGGTGAGCCCTTTCTATTGAGGATAGAGAGTTACTGCAACCCAGATTAGGAGGTCTTTGTAGTACAAGGGCATAGGATCGAGATCATGATCCAAGACATATATTTTCTGGCAAGATTGCCCCCCTTGGGGGTGGTAGGGGAGATACATCCAGTGCTGCCTCATGGGAAGCATACAGATGAGTTTTTCAATCATCACTATGTATTGAGTAGTCATGCAAAGAGCACGACCATACATATCAATGACTTGGAGAGGCTTGGTACACGAGCTATAGCCATAGTGGTGCTGCAGATCTGTGGTAGTCATGCCTTCCTCCATATCACTGGAGGGTAGATGATGTTGGTGGAGAGTGTGATGGGAGGGACCTACTATGGGTGGGCCTAGATGATGTTGTTGTCATTGAAATGACAGATGACATTATGAACACAGAGGACCAATGATAACTATTCATTTGGGACAATTTTATGCTCACTCCTCTTTGAGAAGATCCCCACTATTAGACCTCATGTTCAGATTCGTGATGGGGGGTGATAGGAGCCTAGGATGTGCCACTAGGGGTAGCTACTAAGATGAGGTGGAAGAGGGGGAGTTAGATGAGCGTTATGACTTGAGTTTTTGCTCATTGGGTCTAGATGCCACTATACATAGATGACTATCCATATAGTGGCATGAACTATCATGGGGATTCAGACTTACCACTTCCACCAGGATGAGCATGGGGCCCATATGGTAAGTGAAAGTTGTTATACATTTGATGCATTAATATTTTAAGAAATATATGTATGTTGTATCAATTTCTAAACTGTTTGGTATGCAAATATAGCACTGGTGAGGCCGATAGGATACATGGGATGAGCCGCAACTCTTAGGGATACAGATCAGGGTGGGGCCACATCACAATAAAGACTAGGTGGTGATGCTCTTCTAGAGGATCTCCGACGCAGATTTGATGTGCTACTAACTGGGGTGATAGAGCATGGGTGGCATGAGCTAGAATATTGGAATATAGATGATTGCACAGGTCTTCCCTCGGAATGGCGAGGAATCACGTGGCACATTTCTATGGAAGGTCAGGCAGTACGATATCTATGGGCTAAGGGAATGGATTCATTCACTTGGGAGCCTCTAGATGATAATGATTAGGCATAGGGACATGTGAGTCCCCATTTTTGTTTTATGATAACATGTATATGAGCATGTCATATGTATTTAGAGTAGTGGACTCAAAACACCGTATGATGATACATATTTATGATTATGCATATTTTTGTCATGATGGACACTATGACCACCCCTGATTATCCTTGGGATGATATGCACCATCGTGCGTACTTCCTTATGTAGCAAACCCATGACAAATATGTTGTAGATTCCAAAGACTTCATTCATGGTGAAGTCGATTGGTTTAAAATTCTCATTCCTGCACCATATGCTTTTTAAGAAGGAAATATGGAAAACATGATCAAAATCAACATTTCGAACAAACCAGGGGTTGAAGAAAGCATTATCTTCAGGACACAAAGCACCCGAGAATCAATTGATGCTTACACCATGTTATTCAAGGAATTATGTGATGTTTTCGCCTAGCCTTATTTTGAAATGCCTGGACTTTATCCCACCATTGTTGAACATCACATCAACACTTGGCATGATGCCATTCCCATCCACTAAAAGAAAAGGCCTATACATCCTTTCAAATGTGAAGCTATTAAAGTTGAAATTGATAAGCTTAAGTAGGCTAGTTTCAGTTTTCCATTGAATACACCAAATGGGTGTCCATTCCTATTCTCATTCTCAAGAAACAAGGCACCATTTGTGTCTACACTGACTTCAACAATCTGAACAAAGCTTGTACCAAATACTACTTTCCCACACCCTTCATAGACCAAGTCATTGATGAGTGTGTGAGGCATGAGGTTCTATCCTTTATGGATGGGTTCTTTGGATATAATCAGATGCATATCCATTATGCCAATCAGCGTAATTCCGCATTCACTAGTCCATGGAGAAATTTCTCTTACAAGGTCATTCCTTTTGGTTTGAAGAATGCTAGGGCCACTTTTCAGTGTGCCATGTCCTACTATTTTCACGACTTGGCTCATATTATCCTTACATATCTCGACGATCTCACCGCTCATTCCAAACTTTGGTCGTCACGACTTGGCCAACTGATTTGCGTATTGTGTTTTTGCGATGTCGCAAGTATAAAATTTACCTCAAACCCCCTAAAGTGTTCCTTTTACATTCCTATCAGCCGTCTTTTGGGCTTCATTGTGTCCAAAGAAGGTATCACTCCTGACCCACTCAAAGTTCAAGCAATCCTTGAACTTCCACCTCCATGTAGCCTTCACTAATCACAAAGCCTCCAAGGCAAAGCTAACTTTCTTTTTTGGTTTGTTCCTGACTATGCCACCACGGCTCAAGGGTTCCTTAGTCTCCTTAAATCTACCATTCCATTTTTTGGGATGACCAAGCTCAACAGTTTTTCGATGCTCTCAAATGTGCTCTCACTTCTACTCCCTTGATTATTCCACCTAAATTTGAAAGGTATTTCATCTTGTACATCTTTACATCCACCTATTCAGTTGTTGGGGTCCTCATACAAGAGGATTCAACAAGCATTGAGCATTTCATATACTATGTCAGTAAGAACCTTAATAGTGCCCCTGTGTCCTCTCTAACAATATAATAAATTATTCCAAGTGGTTATATCTTGATTTGGTTAGTATTATTTTATTATTCTTCATTTTTTAGATTAAGTCAATACTTTGTTATAAATAGGAGGATTTTTCATTCATTCTTCAGCATGATCATAATCATCGTAACCATTATCGTATTTTTTCTTCGAGCTCCCATTTTAGTTCTCCACTTTTTGTCTAGGTTTTTCACACATTGAGAGAGAAGATCATTTTCTAAATCATCAAGTACATCAAAGGACCCATCCCATCAAGGGGGACTCACAGACCCATCTGTAGATATCCTTCACCAGGTGTTTTTAATAAAATATTTATTCAGTTAAAGTCCTTCCATTTGGGTTATTGCATTGGATGTTTTCACTATTGCTTTCTAATTTTGATTGTATATACTTTTGTTACAGGTTTTCCATTTTTATTGTAGATCTGAATTGCTAGCATCCATCAACTTGTTGTTAGGGTCACTTTTCACCTAGTGACTTAATTGAAGTGTTTTTGGTACAACTTCTAAAAAATTTTACACTAATACCTATTCTATTATGTTTCATACAAACTTTCCAATTGTGAATCAACAATGTGCTGATGAAGGAAAGGAGAAGATTTTGGGAATAAGGCGCACTTGCAAGAGATAAGGATTGTGATTTGAGCACTAAGAGTGCACTGTGCACTCTGCCGAAAGAAAATGATTGATGGAGGGCACAAGGCGTAGTCTCAATTGACAAGGAGGTTCAATGATGCTTGTTGATGCACCATGCACTCAACTAATGAGGCCTAAGTTGCAAAGAGGGAATAGGGCATAGTTTCAAGGCTTAAGGAAGGCATAATGACCATTGTTACTGCATTGTGCACTTAGCTAGATGAGAGGCATAAAGAGGGGCACATTTCAAAATAATAAGGAGAGGTTGTGGCTTGAGAGTATGTTTTGCGTTGAAGAGGGATGAAAGGCTTAGCCTGGGCATAGGGCACATCTTCAACAAACAAGGATGGTCCAACTAAGGCTTTGAAGTATGGTGTGTGCTCTTCCTTGCCTAGTGGACAAGCTATGTGAAACCAAGATTTGTCTAAGTTGTGAAGCTAAGGTGTGAGAAAACACAATGAGTTTAGAGTAAAAGAAGGTCTGACATAAACCTACTCATTAATAAAAGTTAGACAGAATCCAAAACTGAAAAATATAAATCAAAATGCTAATTTACAAACGCTCTCTAAGTATAATGGACAAAGTATGTCCAACTACGTCCAAAAGTGTTGTTTTGTGAATAAAAGTGTAATCATATTGTGAAGTACATCATCGTTGTTCTAAATGGTGTGACGAGACTTCAGAAAGAACAAGGACACTGATACACATAGAATGACATGAAACAACCCATGGTGACCAAAAGAGACACTTTATATGATGAACAGTAGGCTCCAAAATTTGGATATAACAAAATTTTGAAGGGTGTTGTAGCAGCAACAACAATTGGTGACACACTAGATGAATTTTAGCTTCTCTTCCTACAAATATCTTTCAGTAAAGTTCTAGCCCTTAATGAAGTATTTATTCATTAATTAGATTACCTTAGATTCCCCGTTTAACCCAGCTATAGATGTAGTATCCACCATTCCTCTCCTTAGTTTCATACACAACAATTATCCCATATCACAATTGTTTCAATTCAGTAAAGGGTAATATATGCTCATGAGTTTAAAATATTTAGAGTATGAGATTCATCTTTGGTGTTGCCTCACTGCTAATTGGCTTGGACAATACCCCAACAAAGTCACTACAGGAGCACAAGCATTTCTTTTCTACCAGTGGGCCTGAATAGTACCCCGATGAATTACTTTCTTCACCTCTTTGCATAGTAAGCCTTTATCTTGTTTCACCCTTTATTTATTTTATAGAGTATAATTGTGCTTTAGAACTTACTATTTCAATGGGGAGGAAGAGGGATCCTAACTTATTAAGAGTAGAAGAGGTTTCCCCTTTAGATAAGTAGATATATAGCTTCTAATATAGGTTTTCTCACTATATATTTTCCCCTTATCCTATCTCTACTAGATTGGATGAGCAGTAAAAGAATAAGTAGATTTAACACCAAGTTGAGGAATAAGGGTATAAGTATAGATACAAGTATCATAGATTCACTCAAGGTTTTATTCTTGAATGTATTGTATTTTCCGTCTGGACCTAACTTAACCCAAGGCATCTTCCCAAACAAAGAAGAAGAATTAACAGGTCGCCATGTATTTCCATTGTCACATCCCTTATGTATCTCACCATATAAACCTTTTAAATCCATACACACATTTTAACACAAGGTATTACTTATGTAAAATGACCGAAACAAAGGGAAATAAGGTGAAACATAACCAAATAACAAACAACAAACAAAAAATTGTACAAGGAACACAACTTGAGCTGGTACTAAAAAATGATTTTTAGATCATGTCCATTAACGGGAAGAGGTTCAGTCCTCCCATCCAAATATTTCAAATTGAAAGCATTATGACTAATCTTTTCTTTAATGGTATAGGGGCCAATCTGCAAAGATTGAAACTTCATGTGTTTGTCTTTCTCTTTGTGGGATTTATCCCACTTTAATACTAAGTCACCCACTTCAAAATTCTTAGTCCCTATAGATTTCTTATAGAACCAATGCTTGATGCATTTTTGGTGCACGATAAATCTTTATTTGGCTTTGAGCCTTACTTCCTCAAGTTTAAGCAAGGTATCTATCCTACTTTGAACCGGAATACATAGTTTGTCTTGGGACTTTTGGGAGAGTTGCAAGGTTGAGAGATACATATTGGGAGACCTGATAGCTTCTTTACCATATATGAGGAAGTATGGGGAGGTTTTGAGAGAGGGTTTGGGAGTTACATAGTCATCCCATAGTGCATTCACCAAAGAACTATGCCAGTTCCCTTGTTCATAGAAAAATTATTTCTTGATTATGTGAAGAATATTTTTATTTGTTTATTTTGATAAACGATTCCCATGTGGGTAATAATTAGATGCATGCTTCAAAAAAATATTATTTTCTAATGCAAACTCATAAACATTCAATGAGGAAAATAAGTTGCATTATCAAAGACAAGCAACATTGGAATGAAAAACCTAATTATGATGTTCCATTTCATTGAATCCATGGTTGTTGACTTGTCTTAAAGGAATCGCTCTAACCCACCAAATGAGATAATCTATTGCGGTTAAAATGTATTGTTGTTTCTTCAATGAATGTGGAAATATCTCCCCAATAACATTTATTCCCCACCGTTGGAAACATTCCTTGACTATTATTGGTAATAGTGGGTCAACTGACTTCATATCTTGACCAACGCATCTTTGACATACTAGGAACTTCCAAGCATAAGCATGATTATCCTTGAATAAAGTGGGCCAATAATAACCAACACTCATTAATTTATGCACAATTGTGTCACCCATGAAGTGGCCACCTATTGGACCATCGTGTGATATTTTAATACCCTTTATCATAAACAAATATCATGAGACTCTAGGAATATTAGTAGGAAACCAATATTGTGCTTTCAAAAAAACACTCCATGTATGAGTTGGTAAGTTTTTAAGGGGAATTTCCCATTTTTTCTTATTTGATAAATGCGTGGGCAAAGTTCCATACTCTAAATATTGTCGTATTTTTGAATACCAAGGCATGGTTGAGCTTGTTGGGGGAACTTGCTCAAGGTTATAAATCTCTATTTCTTGTTCCCATCCTAAAAGATGTTCTTGTGGAGAATCTCTTGCTTTTACTATGTTTTGATAGAGGTCGTGGCCCTTAAGATAATGAACTAGCTTGAACTCTATACCGTATTATTGTAAATAGATCATCCAGTTTGATCTATTCTCACGTAGCTCTTGTTGCAAAAAGAGAATAATGACCACTGGATGAGGCACAGATATAATCGAGTAAGCTTTGAGGAGATAAGGCCTAAAATTCTTAACTACTTTATATATTGCATAGGTTTGCTTATCAATAGCAGGGTAGTTAAACTCTGGCTCTTGTAAACCAAAACTCATAAAATATATAGGTTTTATGTTTCCTTCCTTATCCTTCTGCATCAATATGACTGTGATAAATGCATTAGAAGTGAAAGCATATAACAAGAAATATTTTCCATAATCTGGACTATATAGTGGAAGAGTGTCAATTATAGCTTGCGTAATATGGTAAAAGCACCCTTATCCCTTTTATTGGTTTTATAGGTTGCATATTTCTTAATCATCTCTTGCAAAAGATTGACAATTTGAGCATAATTAAATATTAACTTACGCACAAAATTAATCTTCCCCAGGAAAGATTGCATAGATTTTTTATTCACGGGAAAAGGGATTTGAGATTTAGTTTGGACCATTTTGGAATCAACCTTGATTCTTCTTTTAGCAATGATGTGTCCTAGGAGAGTGCCTTCTAACACACTGAAGATGCTCTTTTTGGGATTCAAGGAAATCCTATACTTATAACATTGCTCAAATGTCTACTTCAAATGATACATGGTCTAATCTTTTCTTTGAAATACAGTTACATCATGCAAATAGACTATTACGCTTTGTCCAATTAATCCATGGAACGTGATATCCATATCCCTCTGAAAAGTAGCTCTTACATTAACAAGTTTGACATTAATGCAAAACTTCCCCACTTTGTTTTGAAGGTGGTTTTTAGACGATCTAGTTCCGCTACTAGCACCTCATTATATCTGTAGAACCCATCTAGTAGCGAGAACATATCCAACCTAGATACTATTTGGATTATATGTTCCATAAATGACATTGGGTAACTATCCTTTTTGATGCCTGGTCGAGGTTGAGAAAATCGACACACAAATGTATCTCACCGGACTTTTTACTCATAGGGATGAATTTGGAAACCCAAGTAGAATGTCTTACATTGAAGATGATATGAGCATCCAACAACTTTTGTAACTCCTTTTGGATTAGGGGCTCAAGAGTTGGTTGAATTTTCCTCAAATTTTGTTGAAATGACTTCACCCCCTCTTTAATGGGAATGGCGTGTTGGATAATATGCATATCATATGTATTTAAATCATCATATGTCCATGAAAATAAATCATGGATTGATTGATAATATGAATAAATAATTGTCATTCTTATGGAGAACAACATGCATTGAGGTTTACATATTTCAGATCATCGTTGGTTCCCAAGTTGTGTTTTTCATATCATAACTTTGAGCTTTGAGTCTTAGTGTTAATTGGTCCTTTGAAATGGTTTTGCGGGTCATAAATTTTTTAAAAAGATACCCTTTAGGAATAGTATTTTGTTTCAATGCTTCAATTACTCCTTGTAAATCCTTATCGTGATCATGTCAATCAAAGGCTGCATCTTTAAACACATCCTTATTTTCCATAAAATATAGTATCTGTTGGTCGTAATTAAAAACATGGAAGTTAGTGATGTTATTGAGCACAAATGGTTTATAAATAATCTAAATAGAAAAAACATCTCTTAAAGGTGATATCCTAGCAGTTGGCTCAGCTAACATATCTAAAACGACATTTCTAATTTAGGAACAAAAATAATATTAAATGCTTTAAAATGAGAAATAAGTCGCCATACCTCTTGCTTGTAGTTTCTCAAATTTAGTAATACACAATGGATAGTATTTTGTACCGATGTGTGACAATATTTGAATCACCAATACCTTAAGCACCTCCATCATGAGGTCAATGGATTTCTTTAATCCCAAAAATGAGTGCTTCATATTCACCAATATTGTTGGTGCACTTGAACTCCAAGAGGCATGATAAAATATACCTTTTATTGTGTGGGTATATAATAATACAAATAACTCTAGAGCCATCATAAGTCTTAGATTCATTGAAATACAAATTCCAAAACCCAGTAGCTACTAGGTTAGTTCCTACAATACTACTACCATGTATATCTATATTACAAGATTCATTTGCACCGGTTAGACTACAAGGAAGGATATCCTATTGTGTATTTTTTGGAACGGGTGATGGATGTGCTCGATAATACCCATAATCAATGTTTAAAAAGAACTTTTTTTTAAATAAGGTCAACAAATTCAACTGCCTCATTGTATCATTTAAGCTGTGTCATAGTCTTCTTCATGTAAGGCTCACTTTCTACTAGAAAGAAATCCATAGGCTTTAGGAATGTCCACAATGACAATATTGATGCATTGGTGTATTCTATGGTCTAATGACAAGTGAATGATAACATTGTTGAGTTCACTAATTGTTTGGGCCAGTGGTCTGTCTATCTGTATATCCATGCATCAATTTTATCTGATTTCACATTAGTTTTCTTGGCTATAGATAGAGACATTACATTTGGGGATGTGTTAGAATCAACCAAACAATTATGAACATTATAATTAACTATTTCAAAATGTAATAAGAAAGGGGGGAAAGTGTGTTAATATTTAAATTTACACCATTAACTATAGATTCGAGAATACTAAGAGACTTACCAGACACAACTTGAGAAGTAGAGACTTTGTCACCTGATGAGAGTTGTGATGAAAATGCTTGGACAATTAGCTCATGTTGGCCTGCTATCTTAGTGAGCTAAAATATTATTATGTTGGCACAAACTCTCTTCATGTCTTCAATGATGTTATAATCAATACTTTAATTTCTAATAGGGAGTGTTGAAGTATTTGGAGGTGTAACTTTGTCAACAACTTCTAGAGTGATGGACTTGTTCTTATTACGTATGGAGGCATTCTTAGAATTTGGAGGACTCCCAAACTTCTTCTATGTATTCTGAGCACTTTGAGTTGGTGGTAGAATTTTCCTTAACAATTGACTCTTCAACTCCTTCTTGGATACTGGTCCTTTTCTCCTTAGGTTATATTGATCAGTTGTGGATTCGGGAGGAGCATCACTTATTGATGGTTCCTCAACACTTATCTTATAAAAATTAAATATGGCATCGAATGCATTAACTAAGTGTCCCACACTTGTACTTTCCCCTCCCATGGTAGGTTCATTTGTTTCTTCAATCTACTTAGGCTACTCATATTCTAATAAGGTACCAACATTGCAAGCTTCCATAGAATTCATGTTGTGATTCCACTATGGGCATGTATTCTCTGAATGCCTCTTCTGATGGAAGGTGCAATAGTTTTCCATGCCTAAACTTTCACTATTAAACACAACATTTTATCTTTGTGAATATTTGTCTGGTTGATTGTTGTTATTTCTCTTAAGGAATAATGGCTTGGAAAGTATTGTTGTTGTTAGATGCCTTTCTTGACTTTCTCTTTAATTCAAATACCAATAATAAGTAGCTTTAAAGACGTGGCCAAATATTCCATGTCGAAAGTATCTTTTTCCTTAGTTTTGGTCAAAGAGGTTTGGGTCTTCTTCCCCACATCCTTGGACTCTTTAGAATCGTTAGAGTATACAATGAATCTAATAGAACAAATATCCTTTTCAATAGCAAGGGCTTATGCAAAATTTAAAGTCAATGTCTCCTTTGCAGCTCCCTTAACAAAAGTGGAGATATTGGTAGGCCAAGAAACGGTATAACAATATTTGGTGATGTCATGTTAGGTCCCTATAATACTAGTGATTCCCCCATTACTATTGTCATTGCAACCCTTATTTTTATTGTTGTGCCCCTATTGTCCCCATACTGTTATTATTGTGCCCCATAGAAGCCCACTATTGTTATTTTTGTGCCCTTATATTATTGTTGTTATGTTGCCTTTGATTATATTGTGACCCCTTACACTCTTATATATAATAAGGAGGTTTTGTCATTTGTACCATCCAATAATTGTTCATTTGTGTAATGTAAAGTAGGTGGCCCCCTCAAAGAGGATGATTATGAAGTTGTTGATCTATCTTTTTTCTCTTTTTGTGAGCTAGTTTCTTAACATTTGGTATCAGAGCTTTGGATTCTAGGGTTTCGCTATTCCAAACAAGCCATCATGGAATTTTCTCTATAACATTTTATCTACGAAGTTTCAGAATCTAAAACAAAACCCATTTGATACAAAATCGTTTTGAACCTTGGGTACGAATTTCAAATCTTGTCTCACTATAGTTTCAGAGATATGATAAGAGGAAGTTAGAGTTTTTGCAGATTCCTGAATTACATTCCAAACAGGTTACCTTGGGAAAATCATCATAACTTTCTCTCTGAGCATCAGATTTAAATTTCGTAAGAGGATATAGAAATAATATGGACTTTGGTTTACTGTATTTTTTTCAGATTCAAAGGTTGAAATAGTGACACGTGGCATGTCATACAAGCTCACTCTACTGAAAAATTATATAATCAGGTCATATTGGGAGATTGGGCATAACTCTTTCTTGGATAATCCAATTTTGATCAGACTAATGGCATTGGAACAAGGACTCAGAGGGCTACCATAGGACAAAATTTTTGACCTTGAAGATCTGCAATTGCAGAGATACAACAAATTCAATATCAATTTTCTACAAAGCGAAAGAAGGTGCGTAGTCTTTTTAAAATTTTGCATACGTTTGGGTTGAAAAATTAGTTTTAAGTTCAAAGGGCATAGTGAAGCATAATTATCATTAATTGATGCCCCAGAGAAAGAAAATGGAAACACCTAGTAAGCAACCTGAAAGCTCTAGCATGACTCATGAAGAAGAGGAAGAAATGCAACATGATATATCAAAATTACGAGACCAAGTGCAACAAATTTCACTCTCACAAAAGGTAACAGAAGCCAATATTGATTGTTTAAAGAAAGGTGTGGAAGCTAATGTGAATGGCATGGAATCTAGGATGAATGGCTTGGAAGTTAAGATGAATGGCATGGATGCTAAGATGGGTGGTATAGAAGAAAAACTAAAAGGCGACATGGAAGATTTGAAGATAGATTTGACTAAGTTGCTACAACAAATGCTTATTAATGGTGAAAGGGTAGTAAAGGAAACTCATGATGAGAACAAAAGAAATGTTAATCATGATTTCATAGACTCTAACGTTGGATTGAAGACCCACCATGTTCCAAAGGTCAATATGAGGAAGTTTGATGGCAAGGAGCCTGTAACATGGATACTACAGATGGAGCAATATTTCGATCTCCATAATGTGCAAAACACACAAAAGGTACATATTGAAACTTTATATTTGGAACCAAATCAGTTTGTATGGTATCGATGGCTTTACTCTCATAAACAAATTGTCACTTGGTCAATTTTTATAGAATAAATGATAGCACATTATGAGGATACAAAAAGCAACATTTTTTTAAGCCAAATGATAAACCTCAAACAAAAGGGTTCAATGCTGGAGCACATTGAGGACTTCCAAAAATTGAATATAAGGGTAAAATATATTCCATAGGATCATAGGAGTGATGTGTTCATACAGAATTTAAAGGATAACATCCAACATGAGGTTCTCCTTTGGGAACCTAACTCATTGGAGAAGGCATTCAGGTTGGCAAGAAAAATAGAAAGAACAATTATGGAAACAAGGAAGTATGCCACTCACAACTATAAGGATGGAAGTGTTGTTTCCCCTAGCCTTCCACAACCTACAAGGTTGACACCACAAAAAGTGGAAGAAAAAAGAGCAAAAGGGCTTCGTTACAATTGTGATAGAAAATACACTTAAGGTCATAAGTGTGCTAAGAAGAAATTATTTTACATAGATTGTGAAGAGGACGAAGAAAAAGAACAAGAAATGTCAAAATAAGAGGATATACACTAGGAACAAACCCTTGAGAAAGAATAAATGAATCCAACCATATCTTATAATGCATTGCTCAGAATTACCACTCCTCAAACTATCAAGATAGAAGGACATATCAAGAAGGAAAAGGTAATAGTGTTGATTGATTCGAGCAGTACCCATAATTTTATTCATTGTAAGATAGCCAAGGAATTTAATTACTTCCTATATTTGGCACCAGAGTGTAAAGTGATGGTTGCAAATTGAGGAACCATAAATTTCTCTGGAAAGTGCCATAATATCAAGCTATCCATGGAAGAATATGTATTAAATAGCCCAATGCTTTCCATTCCAATGGGTGGTGCTAATGTTGTGCTAGGCGTCCAATGGCTACAATCCTTAGGTACAATAGCTTTTAATTTTCAAGAAATTTTCATGAAATTTTCTTCGGAAGGAAAGAAAGTTGAATTAAGAGCTATCGTAGGGAAACCAGGAAAGATAATCAGCTCTAATGGAATGACAAAGCTTCTAATAAATAGTAATGTGGGGTAATTGCACAATTATGTTTGCTAGAGGTTCCCACATCGAAATCATCTATTTCTCTAGATCTCCAAAAAGTCTTGGACAATCATTCCAAGGTAGTTGGGACTCCCAAAGGTCTCCCACCTATTCGTGATCATGATCATGCTATTCATTTGATTCTAGGTAGTTTTCATCCAAACATCAAGCCTTATAGATATCCCTATGCCCAAAAGAGTGAAATTGAACGTATGGTTGCAGAAATGCTCGAGGCTAGTATAATTCAACCTAGTCAAAGTTCTTTCCCTCCTCCAGTAATATTGGTGCACAAGAAGAATGGATCATGGCACAACTATCCAGATTATAGGGAGCTCAACAAGCTCTCTATTAAAGATAAATTTCCCATTCTTGTCATTGATGAACTATTGGATGAATTACATGGATCAATTTACTTCACCAAGTTGGATCTTTGTTTGGGATATCATCAAATCAGAATGAAGACTGAAGACATTCTAAAAACAACATTTAGAACTCATGAGGGTCATTATGAAATTTTGGTCATGCCTTTTGGCCTTACCAATGCACCTTCTACATTTCAAGGTTTGATGAATTCCATTTTTAAAACTTTCCTTAGAAAATTTGTGTTAGTATTTTTTGATGATATACTAATCTATAACAAGTCTTGGAAGGATCATGTTCAACATGTTGATAGGGTGCTCAAACTATTGGAGGAGAAACAATTATATGAAAAAACTCCAAATGTTTCTTTGGAGTGCAAGAGGTGGAATATCTAGGTCATATTGTATCTCATGAAGGTGCTAAGGTAGACCCTAGCAAAATTAAAGCCACTAAGGAATGGAAAATCCCTACATCCATAAAGCATCTGCGAGGATTTCTTAGGTTGACAGGGTATTATTGCAAGTTTGTTAAGAATTATGGGAGAATAGCAGCACCTCTAACAACATTATCGAAGAAAGAGGCATTTTTATGGACTCTAGAAGCAATGAAGGCCTTTGAACATCTTAAAGAGGCAATGTACCAAGCACCGGTTAGCTATGATAGACTTCACAAAAGACTTTATTGTGGAATTTGATGCCTCAGGAAATGGAATTAATGTTGTTTTAATGCAAGAAGAAAGACCCATTGCTTTCGAAAGTCGTCCAATAAAAGGAAAGCTATTTATGAGAAGGAAATGTTGGCAATACTACATGCACTTAAGAAATGGCGACCCTACCTAATGGGAAGACATTTCAAGGTAAAAATAGATCATGATAGTCTTAAATAATTTTTATAACAAATATTATCTTCAGAAGAGCAGCAAAAATGGGTCACAAAGATGTTGCGTTATGACTTTGAAATGAGCTACAAAAAATGGAAGAAAAATGTTGTGGCAGGTACACTATCAAGAAAGGATGAGGTTGTGGAAGCATTGCTTTGTTCCATTTCTATTATCCAACCAAATTGGATAAATGAAGCAAGGGATGAATGGAAGAATGACGAAGAAATGTGGGCACTCATTAAAAGTTACAACAAGATCCCAGTACATCTAATACATTTAGCTGGAGAAATGATTTGTTACGGTACAAATGTTGCTTATACTTATGTTATAATTCCCAACCCAAACAAAATATTCTTATGGAATTGCACGCCTCTCCCTTAGGATGGCACTCGGGATTTTTTAAAAGCTACCACAGGGCTAAGAAGGAATTTTTTTGGGATGGCCTAAAATATGATATTCAAAAGTTTGTGGCGGAATGTTTGGTTTTCCAGCAAAATAAATTTGAAACAATTAAGACCCCGTGTCTATTACAACCTTTATCCATTCCAAGTCAATGTTGGGATGAGGTCTCAATGGATTTTATCATGGGTTTACCCGAGTCCAAAGGAAAGAGTGCCATCATGGTGGTAGTTAACAAACTTACCAAATATGTACACTTTTGTGAATTATCTCATCCATTTAAAGCCATTATAGTTTCTATTGCATTTATGGAAACAATTAAAAAGCTACATCGAAAACCAAACATTATTGTAAGTGATAGAGATCCCATTTTCAGTGGAAATTTTTGGACAGAATTATTTTCTTGTCTTGGTACTCAGTTAACTCATAGCTCATCTTATCATCCTTAATCTGATGGGAAAGTTGAGATAGTAAAAAAGTGTTTGGAAGGATATCTTCATTTCTTTGTATTTGATAAACATACACAATGGGTCAAATGGTTTCCTCAGGCTTAATGGTGGTATAACACTTGAATCCTTCCATACTACAGCAAAAATGACCCCATTTATCGCACTTTATGGATATCACCCACTGTCCATCACACCATATTTAAGAGAAAATTATAAGTTTCAAGTAGTGGAAGATCACATCGAGCATCAACAACAAGTTCTCCAACTCTTAAAGGATAACCTAACTTCTGCACATAATAGAATGAAACAATAGGTAGATCAACATCGCAGTGAAAGAAGTTTTGATGTAGGTGACTGGGTATTTCTACGGCTACAACCATATAAACAAATTTCCTTCAAGCAAGCAAAGAAGGATAATAACTTATCACCAAAGTATTATGGTCCATACAAGGTGTTGCAAAATATTGGTACTATGGCATACAAATTGGAGTTTCCTACAGCTTCCTGAGTGCACCTAGTTTTCCATGTTTCGTGCTTAAAAAAGGTTATTGGTGACAAGCTCCCAGTTCAAAAAATATTTCCAAAGCTTGACAAGGAAGTAAAAATCATATTTGAACCTAAAGCAGTCAAAGAAACAAGAACTCGACAATGACGAAATCGATCAATTTCATAGTATCTCGCCAAGTGGAAGAACTTACCCACTGAAGATTCCACATAGGAGGATGAGAATTTTATACAGAAGCATATAGAACTACTCAATCATTGAGGACAATAATTTTTTGAAGGAGAGGGACATTTCAGGTCCCTATAATACTAGTGATTCCCCCATTACTATTGTCAGTGTAGCCCTTGTTATGATTGTTGTGCCCCTATTATCCCCATATTGTTATTATTGTGCCCCATAGAAGCCCACTATTGTTATTGTTGTGCCCTTATATTATTATTATTATGTCAGCTTTGATTATTGTGACCTCTTAGACTCCTGTATATGTAAGGGGTTTGTCATTTGTTTATAAGATTGTTTTTTGTGTTGTAAAGGAGTTTGCCTCGAAAGGATTATTCTTAGTCGTTGATTTTTTTATATATTTTTGTGGATGGTTCTAACATGTCATCATGTGCTTGCACATATGTGATAAAATTATTTAGTATACAAGTAAACCCTTGATTAAAATACTCTACTTTCTCTTTGTCTCCCGTTTTGATGTTCCTGAGATTTTTTAACAACATGGTGGGAGTTTTACCATCCAAAAACTTTTCTAAAAATAAATTCTTAAACTCCCTCTAATTGTGAATGGAATTAGGTGGAAGACTATGATACCATATAAACACTTTACCTTCTAAAGTGTATGGAAATAGTCTATAAGAAACATCATCAAATTGTACCTTTAACATTCTTAGATGCATGTAGAAGTCATCAATATGATCTTCAACGTTTTTCTTATTTTCAAGATCAAATTTGATAACAAATTTTCTGGATGTTTAGGCATGCAGTGAAGATTATCCAGAAGCGAAAGAAACCCTTGGTCCATTCAATCCAAGTTTTGATCAACCATGATTTTTTCTCCTCCTTCCTCCTCCTTTTCTAAGTCTAAATAGTATTCTCCTTCTCCATTCAAATATTTGTTATAATCACGTTGTTCTTCATACCTTGGATGTTCTTCATTCGAATTTTTAAAATCTCCTTCATCACCTTCTAAACCTTTGTCAATAGGTGGAATACCCCTTTTTTGAACTGGCTCTTTTGAAGGTTCTACTAACTCTTCAAGGGTAGCAATGACCAAATCTTCCACTGATGAAACCAATATGCTAGTACGAGTGGTCTCTTTCTTTCTTAGATTATGAGGAATATTATGAGTGACAGGAAGTAATCCAAGAGATCTTGTGAGCTAACAAGTAATTGGTTGGATTTTCTAGAGTTGATTGTAGGTAACTTCAAAAGTTTTTTCTGTACCAAGATGAGAATATTCTCCAATGTCAAGAATAGGAGTTGGAGTTGAACTTGAACCATTACTACCTTGCAAACATGCTTCATTATTGGGGAGAGGCAAATTGTTAGCCATAAAAAGGCAGCTTCCCTCCTTCTAGTGCCAGAATTTTGACGGTGCTAGATCCCGCCAACATATAAAGGATCTCCCTGACATGAAATCCCAATTAGACCTCACACTATTTGGTATAGGAGTCCCATCTGGAATATGGATCGACTACCATTTACTTAAATATTTTCGTTGGCTTGAGAGATCAGCATGAGAGAGTAGCATGCATGTACTTTTGAATGAGAAAGAAAGTATGCCTTGTGTAATTTTCAATTGCGAATGTATCAAGGTTCTTTCATTGCAAGGAAAAAAAGTGAGTCTCTAAAAGAAAATTAATAGTACTATTCTAGTAAAGACACATACATATAAATGAAGAAGAATTGTTAATAATCAAGTGAAATAGTCACATAGATGCAAAGATCATTACAACCGTCACAACACACTTTCAATGAGATAAGCACCAAATTTACCAAATTAGTTAAATTTTTCTGATGCATAAGGATGCCAACATAAAACTGTAAACATTCAAAAAATAGTCTTGAAACATCCATCATCTATGCATGAAAATGCATTGGCCAAATAGGCTTCAAGTATTAAGAGAAAGTTCCAAGATACATGAGTACAATGAACACCACTTGGTCCAAAGAGTGGAGTGTTAGAGCCATCACTTGCTCTTCAAAATAACTATCTCTATCTCTCCATTTCCTCGCGGGAGAAGTCAAGTTGAAAAATATCCTCTTTGAGTAATGAGGCATATTTTGTAACTAGAGACATGACTCTCCATATCCTTATGACTCTTTGAGCTTCTCATATGATTTTTCGACTTATAATAACCTTTTGAATTCTAAATAACCTTTGGACTTCTAAATGGATTTTTCACTTCAACGTGACTTTTGGACTCCTTTATGTCTTTTGGAATTCTGGGTGTGACCTTTAGACTTCTACTATGGCTATTTTGTTCATATATGGCTTTTGGACTTCCACATATTTATATTTACAATAATTACAAAATTACATCATTATTTTCACATGATGATGTGGGGACAACAAGACAGGCCACAAACATGGAAGACTTGGACTCACAGTTACTTGTGGCATGGAATTTATTGAGAGGTGACAATGTTACCACCTATGTCTTCAACACTAGATGAAAATTTCTCATTGTTGGTGCCATTTATCCTCCAATGTATATTGAGATTATATGGAGTCTTTATGAATCACTTTGGTCATCAAAGTTTGATTTTATTTCACTTATCGCAATCATATGTTCTTTTTTATTTTAATGCTTCTTTGTACTACTTCCTTTGACATGTCTACTCATGTATCCTTGCCATGTTATTCTTGTAACACCTGCAAGTAGGATCACTAATAGCAAGCAAACATCAACCCAACAAATCCCCTATTCTATCATGTTTCATAAAAACTTTCCAATTGTGAATCAACAATGTGCATGGGAAAGAAAGGAGAAGCTTATGGGAACAAGGCACACTATCAAGAGATAAGGGTTATGAGCTGATAACTAAGAGTGTGTTGTACTCTTGACTGGAAGAGAAGGATTGATGGAGGGTGCAATGAGTAGTATCAAGGGAAAAGGAGGCTCAATTATTCTTGTTGATACACCATGCACTAAAATGAGCAGGCCTAAGTTTTAAAGAGGGCACAAGGCACAATGTCAAGGCTTAAGGAAGGGCTAAGCACCACTGTCAGTGTAGTGTGCACTTAGTTGGGTGAAAGGCTTAGAGAAGGGCGTAGAGAGTTTATTATGCACAAAAGAGGGAAGGGACGCTTATCTTGGGCTCAGGGCACATATTCAATAAACAAGGAGGGTCCAACTGAGGCTTGGGAGTGTGTTGAGTGCTCTTACTTGTCTAATTTGCAAGATATGTGGAAAACAAGATTTGTCCAAGTTTGGAAGGTAAGACGTGGGAAAACACAATGAATTTAGAGTAAAAATAAGTGAAAGATATACCAAATCATTAGTAAAACTTAGACAGAAGCCAAAAATAAAAAATATACATCAAAATGCGAATTTACAAACACTTTCCAAGTATAATGGACAAAATATGTGCAATTACGACTAAAAATATTGTTTTGTGAATACAAGAGTATGAAGACTGTGAAGTACATCATGGATGTTCTAAATGTTGTGAATACACTTAAGAAATAGCAAGGAAACTTGAAACACATAGACTGACTCATGAAACAACAATTGGTGATTGAAAGTGACACTTTATATGATGGGTGATAGGCTCCAAAATTCATATGTAACAAAATTTTGGAGGGTGTTTTAGCAACGACAACACCAAACTACAAGAGACACCAATATCCTCTAATCATACTTTAATACTCTTATTTACTATCTGCTTAAGATATCCTCTCATATTGGGTCTTATTTATCTAATTCAATAACTCCCATGACACTTAGCAATCTGGTACGGACATTTAGTACTCGAAAATCTAATTTATACAATTAGTTCTATGATATGATGCTTCTCCTTTGCTCTTTACTTCTAATATACATCTTAGAATTCATACATGTTGTCACACAGTCATGTATACGTTTGTTGCCACTCTAATTTGCTATTACATAGTCTCATTATCACTTGTTGTCACTCAACATTGGTTTCGCATAGTCATGATTGCCATTTCTATCACAAATTTGTTTCAAATATCATACTCCTTTGATGGCACAGTCACACCTCTAGTCCCCCTACCTAATTTACTTGACCATGTATTTATATTCTCTTCATACTCAAATTTAAATTGATCCATGGTTTATACCCATGCTTTTTTACCATGGTATGGAAATTGAGGCCAACAACATGTTAAAGATTGTTTTTCCCACTTTTATACCTATTATTATGCATTTTGAAATAAAAATGTCACCTTATATGCTAACACTACTGATTAGGAGCACAGACAATGGTTGCAATGCCCTATAGGTGCTACAACTCCACACACATGTTACAACTCCTTTGTCTAAGCCTAGTGTAATTACTACAACTTCGAACCAGTCATCATTGTCACAATTGTGGAACTACCATTAGCTATGATGATAATTATGTTGCAATATGGCCTAGACATATTGAAGTTGTTGCAACTCTCAAACTTCCATTGCATTGTTGTGATTCCTAGATTTGGTCCTGCTTCAACTCCCATTGTTATAACTTTGAACCATTCTTGCTAGCACAATATTCAACATTTCAGTTGATTAGGAAGCATTCCTCAAGTAGGAATATGACAAAGACAAGAGGACAACCAAATAAAGAAGCCAACTCACCATTGTTGGTAGGGGAATGTTGTGCCCATACATGTTGGATGCGAATTAGATCCAAATCCATGACACATTAAACCTAACTTGGCCCTTGGCAAGGCTCGAATTTGATAGCCATGTCACCCATATAAATGACTCATTGAACACTCTATAACCCAAGTCACTCTAATGCCTCAAAATTCACATGGGTTCTTGTTAGGAAGTGGTAAGATCATGTTTGGAGGTTTTGCCTAAAGAATTTGAACCTCTTCAATATGTATACTCTCAGTGAATGATGAATTTTTTGTAATAATTTTCTTTCCCATATCCTATACAAAAATCCTATTTTATGGCAAATTTATCACTGAGGAATATGGCTTCTTCAAGTCATCTTTCTTTGTGACATCAATAATACTATGACACTAACCTACATCAATGACAACACTTTCTTTATAATCAAGTCCTTTGACATCAATGAAATAACCTATTTAACAAAAAAATCTTTTGAAGAGGACACAACAATTCTTTCTATGAAGAACAAGGGCCACAAATCCTTTTTATTTGTGGGAAGATGCCAAATAGGGTGTTCTAACAATGTTATAGTCTTCCTAGAAGAGTCTTAAAGGAATTTTTATCACAGTTTGGATATCCTTTTGATGTAAGAAGGAATTTTGATGTATATTTTTGCATCTTTTAAATGGATCAAATTTCTCATCTGAGGTGGACTCAGAGACATAGCCTAGTGGGGTGAAATTCACTAAGAAATTGTTTTTATTTTCCTTATTGTTTTATATTCTACAATTTTGTGTTTTAAGTTCTCATTGAGCTTTCTTAAGTCCATTTAATTAATAAAGGTTGCATACAAAGGAAATTCAAGAATTCAATTTTGATCATAAAATCCTACATTTTCTTTTCTTATCATCAATTATCTTACACCAACCTTCTCCTTAGGATAAGAAAAGGGAAAATATATAACTTATTTCTAGAAAACATGCATATCTCAACTTACGGATAGATCACTAATATTTTTACTTAAAACCGCCACCTATAAAATAGGAACTAGCATTCAACAACAAAAAGTTGGTTGTGATCATCCTCTCCAAAAGAAGCAAAAGATCTTACAAATTTTTAGGAGAGGTAGGCCATAGAATTTGAGAACCTTTGAGAAGAAGAAGGAACTCCATCTTACTATAGCATGACTAAAGATGGGGAAAAACAAGGGTTTTTGAATTTCCTATCAAGGAGACTAATGGGAAAGAAAAAATAAAGAACGTCAATCCGTGTATACTCCATCTCTTCTATGGGCCACCCACTAAAGACCCCAATACCTTCTTGCTTGATTTTGTTGTTATATATAAGACTTATCACAACACAATTAATGAATAGAAGCTCAAAATTTTGTCTTCCACATTGAAGGATTAAGCTATGACATGGTTCATTATTTTGGAAGGAAATAGTATCTATATATGGGATAAAATGAAACACACATTTATCATTATATACAGGGACTATTTTAGAAGTAGATATACCATGATGAATCTTTCAGCTGACCTAGGGAGAAAATGAATCCATGGAGGACTATGAAGAAAAATTCCAACTCAACTATAAAATAGAACACAATTGCAATATAGATAAAGACTATATAAATCGTGTTTCATTAATATAATTAAAGGAATATCTCATGGAAACACTAAATCTCTTGTCAAATGGGGACACCTACCAACAACACTATATAAACATCATGCAATTCCTCAAAAACCACTCTAGGGAAAGTAAGAAAAAGGGTAGGAATGATAAGAGTTTGGTAAATTCTTATTCTTCTTATACAATCACAAAATATGATATAGGAGGTCCAATGTTAAAAGACATGAAAACATAAATTTTTCACTCATTAGCTTTATAAATGTATATTTTGTGGGAATGAAGAAGTAGGAGGAAGTAGAAAGGGCACTAGCTATCTTTTTTCTCAAATGCACAAAAATGAACCCTTATAATGAATGCCAAATAAATATTATAGAAATATGTTCTCTTTGTGATGAACCTCACCCAACTGATAAGTTCCCTTCATTTCCATGTTTAAAGGCTTTGTATCAAGGAGCAAAAGAAATGATGAAGTTAGTACGATTAATCAATCAAAAGGTACTAATAACACTAAGGCCCTTCTAGCAAGGTATAAACTATAACCCTTTATATTTTAATATAATAAACAATTAAACTCTCAACCTAGGTATCAACTTGATCATCCCAAATGGATTATACAAACTCAATGGTCGTATCCAAACCAATAAGCTATTTATAAAACTTTCCAAAGTCAAGGATCCTAATGGACTAATCATCCATAAGGGTGGATACTTCCACTTCCTAAAACAACTAGACTTAATGCACCCACTTTCTCCTTAAGAAAATAACATTCCTCAAACTTGTACCACTCCTCAAAAATAGCCTCAACTTCCTACTCAACCAACACCAAATCCCCACAATAACTAGGGCCAACTAGTTTCCAACAATGAGGTTTCTTATCAAATATAATCCTTAGATGTCCAAGAGATCAACGTAAGATCAGGAAAGGTGCTACAAGGTCCCCCCACACCAAAAAAGGTATAAGAGAAATAATATGGCGAGGGAAATACTTTAACCCAACAACATATTCCTCCATAAGCTCCACCTTACCTAGGAAATTAAGCATCAAGAAACCATACACATATGAGGAAAATGAGGTCCTAGAAGAACTCAAGATTTTGTGTGTCAAAATACCCCTTTTGTAGTTTACTAAGGATGATGTCCATATATAATAGGAGGAAAAGAAGAGATAATCATAATATAAATGTCATAGGGAATTTAGTAGACCTCAATCTCGAGAGACTAATTTATCCTAAGTATTTAGACCCAGGAAAACCTGTAGTAAATATCCAAACCAATGGAACCCAAATCTAAAAAATATTAATTGATTTAGGAATTGTAATTAATGTTATTATTAAAGACATAATGATAAAACCAAATCCCCAGTATTCCCTAAGGAAAAACACTACCATACTGTAGCTTGTTGGTAGGTCAATAGTGGAGCTTGAAGGCATATTAGAAGATGTAACACCCTCCTCCCACATCAAGCCAAGTAACTAGCCAACCAGGGTAAACATGTGACGAGAAGTTACTATGATATGATTTGAATCCCTATGTGTCAATTAAGGAAGTGGAACTAGCGGAACAAATCACACATACCTCCCACATCAACAACAGAACTCCCAAGAGCCATCCCAACAAATCACGTAACTAGCCCCTAAGATAGCTTGAACTTTTAGACTAGTAAACCTCCGAACACTCCCTTGATATGGACAAGCATGCATCTAGGAGGCTCCAAACACTCCCATGGCATGGGCATGCATGTGTTTGGAGAATTTTTTTACCCAGTGATGTGCTTGCATCTTTGAGATTTGTTCCAATTTTTCAGGCCCATAGCCCAGGTTACTGCCCATAACTCAATGACACCTTCAAAAATGAATTTACACAATGGAAAAATGATACATTTTCAAAAACATTGGCAAGGACTAGACTAGACCCTTGCTATCCATGATAGGAATTTCATCAAACATGTCACAGACATGAAATCTATAGGTCTTAACAACATAACTGAGCATAGGGGTCTCATACTTATATGAGAATCACTAAGAAGCATTGATGCCTCAACACATTAGTTGCAATTTCATCTATTAGGCCATAGATACATTGTTCATTCATTTACAATTAAAAACATGATGAGATCCATACATAACCACTGTCATAATACATGTTCATAAACAACATAATAATAACAGAAACACCAAGGAAACAACAACCATATCATCCACATATAAACTAGTACAATACTCATCAAATAACAAGGATAAATAACCTCATATTAATGATGCAAAGGCCAAACACATTCAAGATTTCCACAAAACACCTGACCATAGACATGGCTGAGCCAAATCTCTCTTCAACCAATCACCCTCATGCCATATTTCAAGCATGAATGTGGGATGTCATAAAAAAAAATCAATAAAATCCATCTAGGGCTTCTAGAGGCCACCCCACCTCAACCCATCAAACAATTATTCCACCTCTCAGTTGGACATCATGAACCATCACCAAATTGGTCTCTACCTAAGCCCTCCAAGGCTCCAGATCATTTGTTCCAACCAAGCCTCCAAGACTAGTAACTCAACCCACAGTTGTCATCAGGATCCAGAGTATTTGTCCAACCAAGGCTCCAGGACTAGTAAGTCAATCCACAAAGGGCTCCAGAGTGTTTGCCTAACCAAGGCTCTAGGACTAGTGACTCAACTCAAACTGTTACAGGGCTCTAGAGTGTTTTTCCAACCAAGGCTACAGGAACTAGTAACTCAAACCAAGCTAAATGAAACATGAGAACCAACAAGAAAAAAACAAATAAATGAACCCAAAACACCATGGTTATCCAAGAAATGGCAAGGCTAGGAAAATCCATTGTCAATCCAAGAAATCCTCCATGCCAATGACAGATCATAACCAAGAAACCACATGCATATGTCATACATGCCAAAACTAGTGAGGAAAACATACATGCAACTCAGTATTTGCAAGAAAAGACCATTGTAGTTGTTGATCCCCATGTCCTCTTACACTTTCCTGCTCTTCATTTTCTTTCTTGCTCCAAAACTCCAAGTATGCCACACTCCTCCAAGAGTGCTCTGAGAAAACTCTAAATGTCCAAGAGTATGAGAGAGAGATAATAGAGAGAGAGCTCCAAAAACTAAACTGACAAGAGTATGTGAACTGATCCTCATAAGCCTTTTTATTAATGAGGCCTCTATTTTCTTCTTTTTCCAATATTTTTCTTTATTTTCCTCGTCACATGAAACCTATGACCTTTCACCTCCCTTTGATCCTAATTTCCATTACTTTCATAAATAAAAGTGCCAAAATTCCATTTTTCCTTTCTAAAGCCTTTGCCATTGCCTTATCTAATTTCCTTAGCCATTAATCAACCACAAGTGATCCCCATCACTATGCTTTTGCCTAACATTCAGATTGGAATATGTGTCCCATCAACTGTCGTTATTATTTTCCCTTGATTAACTTTTACAGTTATTTTTTACTAGGGTTGTTACAAAACCCTCCCGATTGGGGGAACATCGTCCTTGGTGTTCAAAAACACCTATAACCAACAAGGATGTTGTAAGAAAAACATACTTCCCATGGATCTTTATAACTTAGCTCATTGTAGTATTTACAATTATCATCCTACTAAGAAGCAAACCAACATGACAACATAAGAAGTATAACGTCATAATGACATGATACCCATACCGCTTATTGGAGCTTTATAACTTAGCTTATGGGTGTATTTACATCCATATACATATGTCTATATACCAAACATCAACAAAACATATACCAAAACATTCGCTCAACTAGTGAATAAGGAAGGATACACCTGCATTTGATCTGCCATATCCCATGTAGCTTCATTGGGTCCAAAGTTCTTCCATTTCACTTTAGCCTGCTCGATTTATCAATTTCAGAGCATGAGCATATTTCTCTGCAAAATGCACTGCAATTCTGTATGGAATTCTCCTTATGGATCCACTTTTAATACAAACCAATCAATCACATGATTAGCATCTTTAACATACTTCTTAAGAAATGAAAAATTGAAAACATCATGTACTTTTACTGTCAGAGGTAGTGCAATTCGATAGGCTACTAGCTCAATCCTCTCAATAATCCTAAAAGGTCCAAAAGACTAGGTTACCAGCTTGGCACATGATCCAATCCACAATGAGCCCTTCTTCGATTTGATGCGCAAGTACACCTATTTCCCAACCTGGAACTCATTAAACAACCTATTCTGATATGCATAGATCTTCTACATTTCCTCTGCTGCTTTCAAATTCTTCTTGACTACCTGCATTTCCTTCTCCATGTTTGCCAACATGTCCAGTTCAATCAACACCTTATTCACTGAATCACTCTTATTGATGGGAGTATTGCAACTCCACCCATAGAATGCCTCAAATGGACTCATCCTCAAGGATTCTTAATACGCATTGTTATAAGTGAACTCTACTAGTGGAAGGTACTCTTCCCACTTCCACTATTGATGCATCACATATATCTTCAATATGTCCTCCAGTATCTTGTTGACCCTCTTTATATGTCCATCTGTCAACGGATGATAAGCTATACGTCTGAAGGCCAAATCTATGCCCAAACCTACAAATGATTCCTTCCAAAACTTGGAAGAGAATTTCACATCCCTATCTGATACAATCTTCTTCATAACTCCATGAAATTTAACCATATCCCTAATGAAGACTTGTGCTACATAACTCGCTAAGAATGTAGAGTTCACTAGAATGAAGTGTGCTACCTTTGTAACCCTATCCACCACAACCATGATGGAATCATGTTGTCTCACTATCCTCGGCAAACCTATGGTAAATTCCATGGAAATGACCTCCCATTTCTACCCTAGAATCACAATCGGTTGTAGAATTCCACCTAGATTCTTACACTCTGCCTTAACCTGCTGACAATCCAAGCACCTAGCAACAAAATCTACTACGTCTCTCTTCAAATTTAGCCAGTAATAGAATTTATTCATTTTTGTCAGCATCTTCTTATAACCTAGGTGACCTAAATATGGTTTCGCATGAAACTCCCTCAATATCACCTTCTTGAGCTCATTGTTATCTGGCACATATATAATGTCCCTAAACCTAACCAATCCATCTATCATGAGATGATAGTCCACATCCTATGCACCTACATCTGTACATGTACCTATAGCACTACCTATACCTGTACCCACACCACTACCTATACCTAAACCACCACATGTACTTGTACTTGTAGCATAACTTGTACATAGACTTGTACTTGTACTACCACCTATACCTATACCTCCACCTATACCACCACTTGTACCTATACCTACAGTTGTACCACTACCTAAACTCTGTTACAACCTGTACACAATCTCCATATACTTGACATCCTATTGACCTACCTGCAAGATCCTATGCTATAAATTTTTCCTATAGGAGCTCATAGCTGCTATGTGATTTATCTATATCTACTTGCTAAGAGAATCTGCCATCCTATTCTCTTTACCTTTGATATACTTGATCCCAAAATCGTACTCACTAAGCATGTCCAACCATCTAACTTTCCTAGCTTTCAGATTCCATTGGTGAAAGAAATATCGCAATCCACTGTGATCACTCATCAATACAAATCATCTGTCAAGAAGATAGTGCCTCCACATATTCAATACATTATTGATTGTTGTGTACTCAAGATCATGTGTCAGATAGTTCTGCTCGTGCTCATTTATTTTTTGTGACTCATAGCACACTACTTTTCCTTCCTACATAAGGACTCCACCAAGTCCTCTCTTGCAAGCATCTATACATACTACAAACTCTTTATCCGGATATACAAGCTTTAACATTGGTGCATGTGTCAAAAACTGCTTGAGCTGCTCAAAGATGGACATACACTCCTCTATCCATTCAAACCTCTTACCTTTCCTCTGCAATGATGTGATAGGATAAGAAATCTTCAAGAATTTCTTGATGAACCTCATGTAATAACCTTTTAAACCCATGAAAGATCCCACCTCATCCACATTTCTGGGAGCTGCCCACTCCATGATATCTCTTACCCTTTCTGGGTCCACTATTATGCCATCCTTAGAAACCACATGTCCCAAGTAGTGTACCTCAGTCTGAAAGAAACTGCACTTGTTGAGCTTAGCATACAATTGATGCACTCTCAATAATCTCAACATTGTTGCTAAATGTTGGGCCTGCTCTTCTTCATTTTTTGAATATATCAATATATCATCAATGAACACAATAACAAATTTGTCCAAATATGGACACAACACACTATCCATCAAGCACATAAAGGTAGCTAGAGCATTAGTTAAACCAAATGAAACTACAACAAACTCATACTACCCATACTTGGTCCAAAAATTTGCCTTGTAGATGTCCTCTTCATTAATGTGTACCTAATGATATCTGGATCTCAGAGAAATCTTTGAGAACACTACTGCTCCCTTCAATTGATAAAACAAGTCATAAATCCTCGGTAATGGATGCATGTTCTTGATGGTCACTTTGTTTAACTTCCTGTAGTCAATGCATAGCTTGAGAGTACCATCCTTCTTCTTCACAAAAAATACTGGTGTGCCCCATGGTGATACACTTGGCCTAATGTACCCTTTGTCAAGCATTTCCTTCAATTGCAACTTCAACTCTACCAACGCAGGTGTACTCATCCTGTAAGGTGCCTTTGATGTTGGAGCTACCCCTGGCACCAACTCAATAGAAATGTCTACTTCCTGGCAACTCTGAAATATCTGCAGGAAATACATCTTGAGACAACTGTAGAACTGAATAACTTCTCAAAACATCTATATCCTCAACTTTCTTACCTTTGTCACACGAAATGTGCACTACAAATAGCACACATGATTTCCTGTGACTATGCTTGGCATACATAGTTGCCACCATTCTAACTAATGTTTCTTTCTTCTTACCCTACAAGACTCTTTGTTCCCCATTTTCATCCAAGCACTCAATGGATTTGTCATAACAATCCACCTTGGTTCTATGAAGGTACAACCAATCCATGCTTAGTAACATATTGTATGATCCCAATGGTAATACATTCAAATGTGTTGAGGTAGGCATACCATTCAAATCAAATGTACAAGCTCTTACCCAGTGATTAACTCACATCTTTATACCTGTAGGAAACTGCACTAACCAAGACTTTTCATACACTTATTTATTAAAACCACAGTTATCCACTAGGTCAGGACTATCATAACTATAATTAGATCTAGGTTCAATCAAAATAGAAACAACTTGGTCACAAATCTTACCATCCATATCAATGATATATTCATGATGGTTTGCCTATCTGTTATCCAGCATTGCATAGATCCTAAGAATACTCTCCCCAACATCTCCCACTGTCTATGTCTCCTAAGCATTATAGATATTCAGTCTACCATGCTGATGCTATGGACAATATCTCCTACGATGTTCTCCTCCACAAGTCCAACACTACACGGGCTCCTTATTATTCTCCTAAGATCGAAGTCCTTTTCCTCTGTCAAATGAATTGAACTTATTAGATGGAATTACATTCTCTTTATTACCTGTACCCTGAGGTCTTTCTTGCTTCTTGACCCATTTTCCTTTTTTCTTTGCATTACCTTTCTAATCCAACCTAGTGTCAGATATGCAGTTCGATTTCTCATAGCATTGCTTTAGCTTTTAGATGGCCTCCTCCACTAATGTAGTCTCATCGATCTTTATCTTGTCTTTGAATTCTATTGGCAATCCACAAATGAATATTTGAATCTTGGCCTTCTCCTCCTTGAGGTAAGGCACATACCTTAGTAGCTCCAAGAACCTGCTAGTGTACTCATCATCTATCATCGATCCCATCTTTAGCTCATAGAATTGTTTTTCCCTGTAATCAAAGTATCTCACCAATAGGTACTTCTTCTTGAATAGTCTCTCGAACTCATTTCAATTCAAGGCCCCCTCATGAATACCTTTGAAATTCATCACATCTTCCCGCAAAATATATTCTTTACCTTTGAGACTAAATGTAGCTATTCTAGCTTTCAAGTTCTTTGAGTAATCATGCAACCTGAAGAAATTACTCATACCAAGCAACCATGCCTCTGCATCCCGTGATTTATTCATCTCTCCATCAAATGTAGGTGGCTTTTCTTTCTTAAACTCTTCCAAAAAATATGCCCAGTTACTACTCCTGTAAGGATGATAATGATGATGATCATAATGCCTGTCAAAACTAGAACTATAATAGTACCTATGTCTATCACATCTCCTATCCAAAGTATATAAGGACATGCCATCTCTAATTGTGTCATATTTATCTGACCTGTACCCTCCAAGAGACCTATTTCTATATGCCCCATTAGTCTTTTCCTCCTACTCATGGTTGATCTAAAGAGGTCCTTGTCACTACAATTCTGACAAAATTTGAAGTATCAATGCATTTACCATTGCTTGTTTCTCTTGTGCTTGTATTGTTTTTTCATTGTCTGCCTTACAACTCCTTATTTCTATCTTTAAGCTTCTCAGTGTGTCTACCAAATCAAAAGAATTCCCAACACCATGCTACTCGTCTGATCCATAGGGAGAGTCTCAGGAACTACAGTCTACCATATTAATAGTCATATTTGATATTCTTCTTGCATTGCATATCATGTCAGCGAAAAAAAATCACAACAAACCAACATACCTTAGCATAGTTCAGGGAGGATACCTTGTCTGCAGGATCAACAAATTAGTGTAATACATGTATAACATAATCATGACAACATATAGGAATATAACACATAGGCATATAACCATATAACCATCATTCTAGCTAGAGTCTCGTCATAAATGCATGACCATATCAACTACACCTACTATGATCTAGTGCATGACAACAACCACCGCATCTCTGTACATTTGACCACTTGTGAATACTAACGTGCATAAACAATGCATAATAAACCATACACTCATGCCAACACACTCCACAACAACACCATCAACTTCCCATGGCAACCTCACTACAACCATAACCCATACCATACAAGTGTAACAAGCACATGGTTTTACAACACAAGAAACACATATGAAATCGACATGAATGCATGACCAACACACAACCCATCCAGTCCAAGGGGTGAAGTAGTCTCTGATACCACTCTATAACACCCTCCTCCCACATCTACCCAAGTAACTAGCCAACCAAGGTAAACATGTGATGAGAAGTTACAATGATATGAATTGACTCCCTATGTGTCATTTAAAGAAGTGGAATTGGCAGAACACATCACACAGAACTTCCACATCAAAAACAGAACTCCTAGGAGCCATCCCAACCACTCAAGTAACCAGCCCCTGAGACCAACTGAAGTATTATACCATTAAACCCTAAGACGCTCCCTTGATATGTACAAGCATTCATCCATGAGGCTCCATATGCTCCCACAACACGGGTATGCATGCATCTGGGGACTTTTCTTACCCAGTGTTATGCCTTCTTCTCTGGGATTTGTGCCACTTTTTCAGGCCCAAAACCTAGGTCACTTCCCAGAACTCAATGACACCTTCAAAAATGAATTTACACAATGGAACAATGATACATTTGCAAAAATATTGATAAGGACTATATTGGACCCTACTATCCATGACAAAAATTTCATCAAACGTGTCACAAACATGAAAGCTACAGGTCTTAATGACATAACTAAGTATAGGGGTCTCATACTTATTTAAGAATCACTAAGAAGCATTGATGCCTCAACACATTAGCTACAATTTCAACTATTAGGCCATAGATACATTGTTCATTCATTTACAAGTAAAAAAATTGACGAGAGCGATACATAGCCACTGTCATAATACATGTTCATAACTAGCATAATAACAACAAAAATGCCAAGGAACAACAACCATATCATCCACATATAAACCAATACAATACTCATGAAATAACAAGGATAAATAACCTCATATTAATGATGCAAAGGCCAACCAGGTTCAGGACTTCCATGAACCACTCGACCATAGACATGGTTGAGCCAAATCTCTCTTTAGCTCGTCACCCCCATGCCATATTCCAAGCATGAATGTGGGATCTCATGAAACAAATCAATCAAAGCCATCCAAGGCTTCCAGCGGTCAAGCCACTTCAAACCATCAAACAATGGTTCCACCTCACAATCGAACATCGCAAACCATTACTAGATTGGTCTCTACCCAAGCCTTATAAGGCTCTAGAGTGTTTGTTCCAAACAAGGCTCCACAACTAGTAACTCAACACATAGTTGTCGTCAAACTCCAAAGCGTTTGTCCAAATAAGGCTCCAAGACTAGTAACTCAACCCACAAAGGACTCCAATGTGTTTTTCTAACCAAGGCTCTGGGACAGGTAACTCAACCCAAGTTGTTACAAGGCTTCAGAGCTTTTGTCTAACCAAGGCTATGAACCCACAACACCATGGATATCTAGGAAACATCAAGGCTAGGTAAATCCACTGTCAATCCAGGAAATGCTCCATGCCAATGACATATCATAACCAAGAAGCCACATGCATATTCCATGCATACTAAAACTAGTGAGGAAAACATACATGCAACTTGGTACTTGCAAGAAAAATCCAATGTAGTTGTTGATCCTAATATCCCCTTGTGATTTGTTGCTCTTCCTTTTCCTTCCTTCTCCAAAAATCCAAGTATTCCACACTCCTCTAAGAGTGCTCCAAGAAAACTCTAAGTGTCCAAGAGTATGAGAGAGAGAGAATAGAGAGAGAGAGCTACAAAACTAAATTGACAGAAGTATATCAACTAATCCTCATAAACATTTTTATTAATGAGGCCTCTATTTTCTTCTTTTTCCATTATTTTCCTTCATTTTCCTCCTCACATGCAACCTATGACCTTTCACCTCCTTTTTCTCCTAATTTCCATTACTTTCATAAATAAATGTGCCAAACTGCCATTTTTCCTTTCCAAATCCTTTGCTATTGTCTTTGCCAATTTCCTTAGTCATTAATCAACCACAAGTGATCCCCATCACTATGATTGTTCCCAACATTTAGCTTGGAATACTTGTCCCGTCAAACATGGTTATTATTTTTCCTTTATTAACCTTTACATAGATTTTTCCTGTCATGGTATCCATTGGTTCCTAGGAGTATCCAACTAATTTTTAGTGCTCCACCAAAAATCAAATTCAATGGGTACAAACTCATTTTGGGAAGGCCTTAGTTGGTAACAATAGATGCTTACATCAGTTATAGAGTAGAAAACACAACAATCATAAATGGTTTGTCCCAAAAACAACTTATCATTTACCCTCCTACCTATCCATTAGTTGAAGAAAAATTCCAAACATAGGTAGAGGAAGAAGAAAAACATTGCATTCATACTTCCACCTATCCCATTTGCACAATTAACAAGGACTTGGGTAGTAAACAACTTGATGAAGATACTTTTATTTCCAACTTTTTGCAAAATTAATATCTTGTCATTATACAAATTAGTGGCTTAAATTATGGACAATGGTTTATATTATCTAATAACCAAGAGAGATATGTGTGGAAGAATTGTTCACAATGTAATCTCATAATTCTACCACCAAAACCATAGAAATTTTCCCCTTTAAAAATATGAAAATCAGCATGAAACTTACTAACCAAGAAAAATAATTGTTGATTTTTTTGAAAAACCTGCCATAACATTTGAATGGGATGACAAGGAGATGAAGGGGATCCATCCCTACATTTGTACCTATCATATTTATATCAAAGAAGATCAAAAACCTACTAGGTAGCCTTAAAGGAGAGTGAATTATGCAATAAACAATATTGTAAAAGAGGAACTACAAAAACTCTTATATGTGGGGCTCATATATTGAATCTTTGATAGTGGGTGGGTTTCATCCTTAGTTATTGTCCATATGAAGAATGGTAAATGGAGATTATGTGTAGACTACAAAAAATTAGAAAATCCACTAGGAAATATCATTTTTCTTTGTCATTTTTGACCAAGTTATTGACGTCTTAGTAGGAAAAGAATACTTCTAATTATTAGATGGATCTATTGGATACAATCAAATACAAATTTTCCAAAAGATGAAGATGAAACTACCTTCACTTGCCCCTATGTAAAATTTTCCTACAAGGTTCTTCCTTTTGTTCTATGCAATGCTCTTGCGACCTTCCATATTTTTAGATCTCATCCCTGACACTATAGAAATATATATGTATGAATTCACACCTTATGGTAACTCCTTTCAAGAAACCTTGGTCAATCTTGATAAATTTCTTCAAAGGTGTAAATAAATTGACCTTTCTCTTAGTCATGAAAAACTTCATCTCTTATAAATGAAGGGGTTATCTTAGGACATCATTTGTCTTTCGAGGGAACTGTCGTAGACCTAAACAGAGTAAACATCATAAAACATCATCCCATTCCTTAAAAGAAAAAAGATGTCAAAAGTTTCGTTGGCTATGCAGGTTACTATAGGAGATTTATAAAGAATTTCAACAAAGTGGCATCTCCATTGTTTTCCTTGTTGACAAAGAACATAAAATTATAATGGACCCTACAATGCCAAAAATCCCTTGATTACATGAAACATAAAATTATATCAACACCTATCGCTATAAGGCCCCAATTGGATTATTCCTTTCCAATTTCATACTAATGCTTTAAATAAATTAATAGGAGTAGGGTTGGGAAAAATGTAGGTTTTAAACCCGCACAAAAATTACCTACATACGAATTCTAAAACACAAAAAATAAACAATAGCGAGAGCATAACACATAAAAAAAAAATATACACAAAGATTTTCCCCTAGATCCCAAAACGAAGACTACCAAATTGATTTTTCATTATGTTCCTTTCAATGTTACAATACCTATATATACATGCCAAAGCATCCAATACCATGGACCAAAAACCATCGTGCCCAAAACCATGTGCGAAAACCATGCACAAAACCATAGGTAGGTTTGCCCACCTAATATAGGTAAGCTAGTCGTGGAAAGAATATAACACAACCCAACATTCTCCCACTTGTTGTTTTCTTTCCACAGGGGGCCATAGGAGAGCTTATTCATTTATCTAGCCCCAAAACACCCATTGTTTCTCTACATCAAGAGAACTTCTCAAAGCTCACAGAATTTGTCAATGCATCTGCAGTATTCTTCAAAGTGTCTACCTTTACCAGCACCACCTTTATGTTTTCTATCATATCCCTCACAATGTGATACTGAACATCAATGTGCTTTGTCTTTGAATGGTAAGAAGGGTTCTTTGCGAATAAAATTGGACTTTGGCTGTCACAGTCTATCCTTATAGCTCCCTGTACTAACCCCATACTTGAACACAATCTATGCAACCAAACTGCTTCCTTGCTTGCATGAGTGGCTGCCATGTATTCTACCTCTGTAGTTGATAATCACACTACAGATTGTTTCTTACTCATCCAATTGACCACACCTCCAAATAGGTTAAACACATACCCACTTGTAGATATTCTCTGATCCAGATCTCCAGCCCAATCCACATCAACAAAGCCATGAATATCCAAAACTTTGTCCAATCCTAGTCTTCCTTGGTAGCACAAACCATACTCACTAGCGCCACACAAATACCTGGAAACCCACTTCACTGTTGTCCAATGCTCCTTCCCTAGTTTTGACATAAGCCTTCTCAATACTTCCACTGCATGTGCAATGTATGGTCTAGTATAGACCATTGCATACATCAGGCTACCGATTGCACTTGCATATGGAACATGAGACATGTCCTCTTCCTCTTCTTGTGTCTTGGGACACTGTCTAGTAGATAACTTTACACCTACACGAATAGAACCTTCACAGGTTTACTATCATGCATATTAAACCTCTGCAATATTGTCTCGACATACTTCCTCTGGTTTAACCAGAGCTATAGAAAATCTGATGGTAGGTTAACCCGATAATGCAATATAAATCAAAGCATAATACTATAACCTAATTCTACTATCAATTTTCGGAAGCTTAAAGATCGATCTGAACAATATAACTAGAAGAAGAAGAATTAATGGCACAATACACATGAAAATACTTTGGGGAGAGCCTCAACTAAAAACCCCACACTATTGTATTATCATACATGGTGGAAATACATAGGAATTATACAAATCCTTAGCTCTCACAGCTAGCTAGCTCTCAGTACAATCCTGATAGATGCTCACAGGAAATCTTGGCTTCTCTCTAGCCTTCCTCTCTGCGCTCCAAGCTCATATTTCCTTGAGTTGTTCCTTGTGGATGGTGCTTCCATTACCAAGTGGATGATCTCCTCCAAAACTACACAATCCTCGAGGATGATGCCTTGACTGCATGCACGAGTTTTCTTTATAAGAAAACACATGCAACTGATAGTACACTATCCTTGACATTTATCTCAACTGGGTATTTCTCATAATAGACATGCATGAGTTTCTAATGAGGGAATCTTCAGTTAACTGGAGTATCACTAGTTGAGTGCATTAATGCATCAACTAACTGTTAACTCACTATTAGTTCCTCAAATAGTTTGGAACTATTTAACTGGACTTAACTCAGTAAACTGAGTTAACTAATTACAACTCAAATATAACTCAATATTATCTCCTTAATTTAAGGGATAACTCTTGCATGACTTCAGAAAGACTTCTAACTTGAATTTCTCCCCAACTAATTTAATTTTAAAATAAATTAATTAATTATTTCCAAGCAATTGTTAAGACTAAATTCGATTTTAATTCACAATTTAATTCAAGGACAAATTAAATTGGAATATTCTTGTTGCCATATTTCAACACTCCCTCTCAACAAGAAAGGGATTATCTACAACCCTGATCCTGTCTCTATGGAACACAAATTTACACTTTGACAATGCTTTGTCAAAATTTCAGCATCTTTCTCGTCTGTCGAAATATACTGCAACAACATGATTTGTGAAAAGCCATGGGCAACAAATCTTGCCTTATGCTTCCCCACATTACCATCAATAGCTTACTTTACCCATTAAAGCTAATGGGAACTCACAACTAACTTGTTCCCTGGTCTCGGAACTACGCCCCAAACACTGTTATGAACTATGGAGTCATACTCCTCCACCATAGCATCAACCCAAATCGGCTGTTGCACTACTTTCTCAAAGGAAGATGGCTCGATATCAACACATTCCCCAGCAAGGGCCATGTATCCAGTGTACCTCTCAGGTGACATCTTCTATCTACATTGAGAAGATGGTGCTCCCACATTCTCTCTCACATCCTACAAAAATCTTTCAATGATCCAGGTGGATCTTCAGATACAATGGCATGGAAAAACTCAAAAAATCAAATTGGTTGGAAGGAAGTCAACTCAGGGTCAAAGCATAGTTCTCTTCATCCTGATTCCAATGATGCAAACGATACTTCAATCCGAGTCCGGATGATGAAGTTATCGCACAAAGAAGGATGCTTTAATCCTTAAGAAAATGAGGATTTTCCTTTGAAAATGGGTCTTAAGCCTTTAAGGTAAAATCACAATCGGAGGTTGCATAGACGTGGACTTAAGAGGAGTGCAGTGGAACCCTCGATGGCCGATCTCCGATCAAATCAGATCAGCAGACCAGAGGCAACCGGATCGAAGGACTTACTGTATACATATCAGTGAGTGTGTAGAGCAATTGGCGATACACCGATCGGCGAAACCATTATCAGGACACCCGAGGCGATATATGAGCAGGACCGATGCGATCGGCCGACGTTGATATCGGCGATCGATGGTTGGAATTTCCCCACAGGACCTTTGAAACAACGATACACCAATTGTGACCTCAGGTCAGACCCGATAGTCATATAAGCCCGATTTAATGATTTTTGAAGTCCGGGTAATTGGTTTTCGGCCGGATTTTCAGTCTTTTCAGAATTTTTAAGGCCTTATCACCTCAACGATAAAAAGGACAGTTTAAGAGGTGGTTATGCCCGTCGATCAATCCACGATACAGGCCACTATTATGAACCAAGACAAGCCCAATTTGAATGGAATTCTGTCCAAATAATCCATTATAAAGCCACAATAATTGGAAAGAGTAAGGGAGGGCATTTTCGGGCAACACGCTATTTCGTTTGGCAGGAGGCTGAGAGCACTATTTTTCTGTGTTTAGACAGTTTACATGACTCCAGCCCCTTCATTGCTATGGACGCTTCGGTGTTGTTTACCTCTCCATCTTAGGCACCCATTTCATAGGCCATCTTGCAGATTGGAGGTATAAGCCTCTTATGGATAGTTGATGAATGTGATTATTTTCTTTCATGCCATTTTAATAAGAATGGCCTCCCCATTGTTGAGCTGGGCCCAGAGACATAGTCTGAATTGGGCAAACTCTGTTATCCAACCTTGGTGTCTTCTTTTGTGCCTTTTTACTTGTTTACTTATTCTTTTCTTATGTGCACATTTTTGTGTTAAGCTGCAATTTTGCATGTAATTCTTTTCTATACATCTATAAGTGAAAACATCCTAGATCAAGTGGTATCAAAGCAGGGATTTTTAGGTGTGAATTGATTGTTTGCATGCTAACAAGAGGTAGGCTTCAAAGAGGTGAAGGTAATCTAGAACCTTTCAATCCAAAAGAAAGGTGTGCACCTCGAAGGAGAAACATGACAGAAGATGAAGCTCATATTGAAGAGGAGCGTAATTTCAGAAAGACTTTCTATTCAATGGCAGAGAACATCAGTCAGCTGGTTTTAAGACTGGAGAAAGTAGAGGATAGAAATCCAGAAGGACAAGGTTTAGCACATGGGAATGGTGGAGACGAATCCCCTCCTTCTCCTTCTGGTAGTGAAGGCTCTCCTTCCTCTCACCACCATAATCAGAGAAATCCAAAGGATGCATCTAAGTAACCTTTTTTTAAATTAGATGTTAAATTTCATCTTCCTGTGTTTAATGGTGAAAGTAACATAGAGAAGCTTAATAATTGGATTAGGCAGATTGAGGTTTACTGTAGGATTCAGCAAATCGTAGAGGATGAGGTGAAAATCTAGCTGACCTCTCTACTACTAGGCAACATAGCTCTCGTTTGGTGGGAGAGAAAATTGCACAGTAGTAAAAATGTGGGTAAGCTCTTTTCCTCATGGTCTGATTTCACTTTTGCATTAAAGGAACAATTTTATCCCTTAGGATATAAACAGAAAGCTTTGATGAATTAGAAATATTTAAGGCAAGGCAAAGGGCAGAATGTTCAGAGTTTTATAGAAGAATTTAGGAAGCAAGCACTGAATTTGGGTATTGCACTTGATGCACATAAAGTTGTAACTAAGTATATTGGCTCACTGCATAGTTATAGTAGGCATTCATTGCTATTGTTTGAACCAACCACTATTGATTTAGCCAACGTAAAAGAAATTCATATTGAGAACAGGGAAAAGAATGAAAGTGAGGATCAGTCCAGAAATCCACTGTTCAAACCTCCCAATGGCAAATCCAAAGTGAAATGGAAAGGGAAGGAGAAGAAAACAGTAGCAGCCAAAGAGGGAGAGCGACCTTATTGCAATCACTGCAAGAGGGAAGGCCATGATGATGATCATTATTGGAAGTAGCACCCAGAAAAGTGTCCAAAGAAGTATGGAGGAAAGGGGAAGCATAAAACAGTGGCAGCAGCACAGCAAGACCTTGGATCAGATTCGGGAGATGAAGAGTTTATCACAGCAGTGAGAACAAAAGGTACTCCTACACCTCCTATTGATTGTAAATCGCATGAAAGCACCAGTTTTGTAGATGAGTCCCTTTCGAATGATAGAAAAATAATTGAATTATTTCATATCAGAGTTGTAGTAAATCATACCAAGGTTGAAACTTTGTTTGATACTGGGTCCCAAGCAAACTTAATTGTAGAATCCCTGGTAAAGAAGCTTGGCTTAGAGACAAAACCACACCCAAATCCTTACTCGTTGGGATGGACACATGATAAAGTGAAATTGAATGTAACCCAGTAGTGCAAGGTCAAATTTGTGATTACATCTAAGCTAGTAGATGAAGTAGAGATGGATGTAATACCACTAGATATTTTTGGCATGGTATTAGGGAGCCCATACCTGTATGACAGAAAAGCAATCTTTTTCCACCATGAGAATGAATACCACATCACCAAGGATGGGGTAGAATACATAGTGCGGGCTCATCAAAATAAGATTAATGCCAGCCTCGTAAGCACTGGGCAGATGAAACGACTGGTGAATTCTAGTAAAACATGCATGCTTATGGTTGTAAGGGAGAAAGAGGCCAATTTTGCTGATGTGTTCTAGGGCTGCAATGGGAAGCATAAGCAGGAATTGATTGAATTAATTTCTAATTATACTGAATTATTTCAGGAGCCGAAGGGACTACCTCTGAAGAGGGAAATCCAACACGAAATCCATATATTGCATGATGCTCCTTTGCAAAATATCAGCATGTACAGGATGTTGGCGATTGAAATGGAGGAGATCAAGAGGCAAGTGCAGGAATTGCTGGACCAAGGCATCATCAGGCTGAGCTCCTCTCCATGTGGTTCGCTTATTGTTCTAGTGCCAAAGAAAGACGACAGTTGGAGGATGTGCGTGGACTACCGCGCGCTCAATAAGATATCAGTGAAAAATCGCTATCCCCTCCCATGCATAGATGATTTATTAGACCAATTTAAAAGTGATGTTTATTTCACAAAGTTGGATTTGCACAATGGCTATCACCAAGTCTGAATTGTAGACCAGGACATTTGGAAAACCGCTTTCAAGACCAAGCAAGGGTTGTTCGAATGGATGGTGATGCCATTCGGGCTTTGCAACGCTCCAGCCACCTTTATGCCGGTTATGAATGACATATTTCAGCGCTTCATTGATGATTTTTTTCTTGTGTATTTAGATGATATATTAGTTTTTAGCAAGAGTTGGCTTGAACATGTGAGTCATGTGAAGAAAGTGCTTGATGTGCTGAAGAAGGAAAAACTCTTTGTAAAATTGTCAACGTGTGAATTCGAGAAAACCTTTTTAGGTTACCTAGGTCATATTGTTGGTCATGGTCAGTTAAAAATTGATCCCTCTAAAGTTGAAGCAATTGTAAATTGGCCTAAGCCTACTAGTGTAATCGAGGTCCATAGCTTTTTAGGTGCAATCCAGTATTGGAGGAGATTTATTGCTAATTTCTCTATTATTGCAGCACCTTTGCCACATTGACAAGTGTGAAATAGGTCTTCTAATGGGGAGGAAGACAGCAGAAATCCTTCGAAACATTGAAGGAGAAAATCAGCACCACGCGAGTCTTAGCCTTACATGATCTCCAATAGCGATTTGAGATCGAAATCGATGCCAGTGGTTATGTCGTGGGAGTTTTACTGATGCAGCAAAAGAAGCCAATTTGTTACCATTCTGAGAAGTTTTCTCAAGCTATGATAGACTATCCCACCTATGACAAGCAGCTTTATGCCTTGGTGCTGAGTGTGAAAAAGTGGAAACACTACCTGATCAGCAAGGAGACCATCATCCATATAGATCATCAGCCCTTGCAGTACCTACAATCACAAACCAAGTTGCAACAATCTCGTCATTTCAAGTGGATGGGCTTTCTTCAACAGTTTCATCTGGTAATAAAGTATAAGAAGGGCACTATCAATAAAGTGGTCGATATGCTATATCGCCCTCCTATTTCTGCTTCTGTTATTCTACATAATGCTTCGTTATCTTTTGAAAGTTATGTTGAACAATATGCTAATGATGATGACTTTAAGGAGGTTTATGCAAAACTAACCCATGGTTCACAAGTGGACAACTATCACTTGCAGGGGAAATTGTTGTATCACCTTGGTAAATTGTGTATTCCCACAGGAGAAAGGGTACATGTAATTGAAGAGGCCCACACCTCTCTTGTGTCTAGACACTTTGGTGTTGAAAAGACTTTATGTCATGTACAAAGGTTTTGTTTTTGGCCTCATATGAAAAACATTGTGACTCACTATGTAAAGGGTTGTGTGATGTGTTCTGTTTCAAAGCCCTCTAATAGAAAACTTGGGCTCTACACACCACTCCCTATCCTGAGTCGTCCATGGGAAAGTGTATCAATGGACTCTATAGGAGGTTTCCCTTTGTCTAGGAAGAGTCACGACTATTTGTATGTCGTCGTTGACCATTTCAGCAAGATGTGTATTCTCATGCCTTGTAAAAAGCATATTACTGCAAAGCAAACTGCTTCTCTTTTCTTTCAGCATGTTTGGGTCCACTTTGGATTACCCACATCAATTGTGTCAGATCAGGACTCTCGCTTCCTTGGAGAGTTTTGGACCAGCTTGTGGAGGATGATGGACACCAAATTGAAAAGAAGCACGACATTTCACTCGCAGACCGACGGACAAATAGACGTTGTTAACCGTACCATGGTACGCATATTACGAGGCTATTGTGGGAAACACCCCAAGTTGTGGGATGAACACCTCCCCTATGTATAGAATTCCTACAACCGAGCAGTGCATTCATCTACACAATGTTAACCATTCGAAACATGCTTTGGTTACCTGTCAAAGGACCCTTTTGATATGGTCTTTGGAAGGGAAGATGGCTCCAGTGGATGTAATGACAAGGAAAAAGCTCAGTAGTTCATTTAGCGAATCCAATTGATTCACCAAGCAGTGCAAGAGCAGTTGGAGAAAAGTCAAGCCCATTACAAGGCTCGACATGATAAACACCGAGTCGACCATCAATTCCAAGTGGGAGACAAGGTGTGGTTCCACATCAACAAAGACAGGATGAAGGGAGAAGGAAAGCAGTTGTGGCCAATCTGGTATGGACCATTCACCATATTGGAGAAGATTGGGAACAATGCCATTCGTCTTAACTTGTCGGTATATATGCAGATGTACTAAGTAGTGAATGTGGAGAACCTAAATCTATATGAACCACCTTTGATCATGGACACTGATGAGGTAGGCACAGTTCCTACCATTGATGATTTTGCACCTAAATATCTCGATGAGTTTCCTAAAGACATCATCCTTGACAGAAGAACCAGGACTTCACAATGAGGAGATGTAGAATACCTTCGAGTTGGATTCAAGGGAATGCACCCCAGTAAGGCCAAATGGCTGGAGAAAGAGAAAGTGAGGGAACAGTTCCCTCACTTGCCAATCGACTAATGAAAATATTTTGGTGATCTAAAAGCTCCTAAATGGGGAGGATTGATCCAAGTGGATCTTCAGATATAATGGCATCGAAAAACTCATAAAATCAAAGTGGTTGGAAGGTAGTCAACTTAGGATCAAAGCATAGATCTCGTCATCCTGATTCCAACGGTGTAGAAAATACTTCAATCCGAGTCTGGATGATGAAGTTATCGCACAAAGAAGGATGCTTTAATCCTTAAGAAAATGAGGATTTTCCTTATAAAATGGGTCTTAAGCCTTTAAGGTCAAATTGCAATCGGAGGTTGCATAGAGGTGAACTTAAGAGGGGTGCAGTGGAACCCCCGATCGCCTATTTCTGATCAAATCGGATGGGCGAACCGGAGGCAACCTGATCTGAGGAATTATTGTATACATATTAGCGAGCGGGCAGAGCGATCAGTGATACACCAATCGGCGGAACCATTATCGAGACACCTAGGGCGATATATGAGAGGGACCAATGCAATCAGCCGATGCCGATATCGGTAATCAAAGATCGAAATTCCCCCGTTAATAGGAGCTTGGAAATAGTGATACGCTAATTGCAAGCTCAGATTGGACCCTATAGTCATATAAGCCCAATTTAATGATTTGTGAAGTTCGGGTAATTGGTTTTGGGCCGGATTTTCAATTTTTACGAGATTTTTAAGGCCTTATTGCCTCAATGATAAGAAGGCCAGTTTAAGATGTGGTTATGCCTGCCGATCCATCCATGATACAAGCCTCTATTATGAACCAAGACAAGCCCGATTTGAATGGGATTTTGTCCAAATAATCCATTATAAAGCCATGATAATTGGAAAGAGTGGGGGAGGGCATTTTCGAGTAGCACACTGTTTCGTTTGGTAGGAGGCCAAGAATGCTATTTTTCTGTGTTTAGATAGTTTACATGACTTTAGCCCCTTCATTGCTACAGACGCTTTGGTGTTGTTTACCTCTCCATCTTAGGCACCCATTTCACAGGCCATCTTGCAGATTGGAGGTATAAGCCTCTTGTGGACAGTTGATGAATGTAATTCTTTTCTTTTATGCCATTTTAATAAGAAAGGCCTCCCCATTATTGAGCTGGGCCCAGAGACGTAGTCCGAATTGGACGAACTCCATTATCAAGCCTTGATGTCTTCTTTTGTTCCTTTTTATGTGTTTACTTATTCTTTTCTTATGTGCATATTTTGTGTCGAGCTACAATTTTGCATGTAATTCCTTTCTATACATCTATAAGTGAAAACATCCTCGATCAGTCATCTTGTCTTGTGTGCTTCCATCCATCTCTGGAAGACTCTGCTTGAGTGGATGTCTCCACTCTTGGAACCTCTGCATGCAGCTGCTCCACATCAGTCTGAGGCTTCTCCTCCTTAGGAACCAATAGTTTCTCCATGGCCTGTAGTTGGAGCTCCCTCTCAAGGGAAACTTGCATGGCCTTCTGCTTATCAAACTTGAGATCTCTGCGAACCACTGTCCTCCGACTAGTAGGCAAGTACACCCGATAGTTGTGAGGTGTATCATTGTACCCCACAAATATCCCCAACTCTGCTTTTGGCTCAAGCTTCTTTCATTCATCCTTTGTCACATGGCAATATACCGATGAGCCAAGATCCTGAAGTGACCCACATCTAGTCTCTTACCGAAGAAAGATTCGTCTAGTGTCTTCATCCCAAGTATGTGATGTGGTCTTCTATTCTACAAATAGACCATTGTGTTGCATGCCTCAACCCACAAGTGAAGTGGTAGGCCTTGGTCATGCAGCATTGCATGTGCTGCCCCTACAATAGTTATGTTCTTCCTCTTGGCCACCCCATTCTGCTATGGGTTATGAGGTGCCATCAACTTTCGTTTAATTCCTTCCACTGCACAAAATTCCTTAAACTCTTGAGAGACATATTCTCCACCGTTGTCGCTTATCAAGGCTTTGATATTCTTCCCTGACTCTTTCTCGACCAAAGCTTTGAACTCACAAAACTTTGTGAAAGTTTGGTCCTTCTTCTTCATGAAATAAATCCAGCATTTACGAGAATAGTCATCAATGAAAATCACATAATACCTTTGCTTCATTGTGGATGCTGCCGAGAATGTTCCACACAAATCAGTATGAACTCACTCTAAGATAGCCTCTCCTCAACTGTCTCGATCATGAAAGGAAGATTTGGTTTACCTTCCCAAGGTACAACATTTGCATGTGTCAACTTGCTCAAGTTTACCTTTGGGAAGTCCTATAGATATTTGCTGCATTATCTTCAAAGCCCCATGATGCAAATGGCCCAACCACCTGTGCCACAACTCGCCAATGTCTTGGCTTTACACCAATTCTGCTTTCAAACTCAAGGTTTCACAATCATCTACCTCTAGTTTATAGAGATTCTTCACCCGAATCCCTATCCTCTTGGTCTGACCCATGGCTATGTGTCTTAGTAACACCTTTCCTTTACTGAAGACAACATTGTAGCCTTTGTCCTCCAACATCGTGACCAATACCAAGCTCTTCTTCAGTCCAAGCACATACTTCACATTTGTCAAGGTGATAGGAGCTCCTTGCTCCCTCTAAAAGGCAACCATGTCCACTCCTGAAACACTATACCTTTCTTCATCACCCATCTCTATGCGCATCTTGAGGTCTTTCTCCTCCAAGGCATTGAATAAATTTGTATCATCGATCATGTGGAATGAGGCTCCACTATCAAGACACCAGACATAACCCATCATCGATGACACCATGCATGTGATGAGGGTAAAGTCCATTTCGAACTGAGAGGCTAATGCCCCACCTTTCGATCCTTCCAAGGATCCCTTCTTGGACTTCTTCAATGGGAAATTAGTCGCATAACGTCCCATATTTTGACAATTAAATAATCTTACTTTAAACATGTCACCCTTCTTCCCTCCATGAGAAGAATTCAATTTGAAATGGGAAGCCTTCCCCTTCCCTTTTCTTTCCCTACTTACTAAGGCCAGATTTTCTTGATCATCATTCTTGGATGAAGAACCATCTCGTGTGCTCCTCTTCATCTCCTCCTGCATAAGATCCAACCGCAGTCATTCCCAATGTGGCAGTTTCTCCCTTCCATTCATAGAGTCCTGGTATCTATTCCAACTCTTTGGAAGGCCAAGGAGAGAAGGCTCACCATATCAACATCAGTAGTAGTTATTCCCACACTGCCAAGTTCATATATGCAGGTGGTGAGCTTGTTCAAATATGTGGAAATATTATTGCCCTTCTCCATCTTGATTCTTCGCAGCTTATCCTTGAGCGCCAATTTCCTCTGGTCACTACTGTTCTGGTAGAGGTCCTTCAATGTCTTCCACATTGAAAATGGAGTATCCTTCCCATGGAGACTCAAGACAATATGGGTCTCGAACTCCTCAAGGTGACCATCCGCTTCGCCACCACACTTCTTCACTCAGCCACTTCTTGTCACTTTGTTTGGCTGGCTTTGGGATTTCTTAATCAATGAATTCCTTCAAGCCATTGTCTTCTAATACAACCTCCATTCTATCTTTCCATGCTATGTAATTCGAGCTACCTTCCAAGGCATACTCAAGTCTCAAGCCATAGAATGCCATTAGTCAACCTTGAAGTATGATATGAATTCGATTTGCACCTGCAACCTCGAAATTCAAACTTAGAATTCTCTTCTCAGTATACTGTTCACAACTCCGATACCATGTAGAATAATTTCTACAAATCCAGGTCTGATACCATGTAGAAAATATGATGGTAGGTTAACCCAGTAATGCAAATATAAATCAAAGCAGAATACTATAACCTACTTCTACTATTAATTTGTAGAAGCTTAAATATCGAGCTAAACAATATAAGTAGAAGAAGAAGAATCAATGGCACAATACACATGAAAATACTTTGGGGAAAGCCTCAGCTAAAAACCCCACACTATTGTATTATCATACATGGTGGAAATACATAGGAAGTATACAAAGGCTTAGTTCTCACAGCTAGCCAATTCTTAGTACAATCCTCACAGATGCTCACAAGCAATCTTGGC
>APFE030247910.1:0-10810 GCA_000404065.3 Pinus taeda
CCTCCGGATCTGGTCTTTTGGTAATCATAGTTCCTCTGCTGGAACCTTTTGAGCATCCTCCACTGCTCATGTAGGCTTCCCTCATCTGCAACTTTATTCAACCTCTGTTGAATCTTTAGTTCTGCCACATTCACTTCTCCTTCTTCCTGCTGAGATTTCTTCACTATTCTTGTAAATCAATATTCATCAGTCCCAAAAATCATCACATGCAATTAACAAAAAAAAATACTTAACCCTTCAAAGGAAATTGTTCCCGCTTTGATACCACTTGATGACAGGCTGGCCGTGCCTGCATTACCAGGATCTTCCAACAAAGTTCACATAAAATACATCTCAACATATAGTCCCAATTTATTCCTTAAGTCCAGCAATTTCATTCAAAGACCTATGCAATCTGCGCCCAGACTCCTTCGAATTGGATTATCTCCGTCGAATTCTACATGCACTACGCAGTATTAATTTTATACTGAGTCTCTACACAGCGCCATCAATTCAGTTGCGCCACGGTTTCACTCCAAAACAACTCACACCCCTTTCATCAACAAATAAACACTATCGAAATCATAGTTGTAGCGTATTAAAATTTTGTTAGACAGCGCACTGTATACAGGTTCTTTTAACTACCACGGAACCGTTAATTAACACAGCCTCCCAATGGACAGCCACAACATTCTAATCAAAATTTACCGGCATACATACATAGAATGAACAGTATGCACCGCTGGCTTAAAGCACACCACCGCATATGTTAACCAATATAATATTCAGGCATATGTATGCATGCGGAAATCACTCAACCTTTAATACACAGTTCAAAGAAATGTTGAATACACACATTTCTGAATACGCAAATTCTCACCGTAAAGTTCTTTCATTACAGGTTAAATACACTAACCAACAGACAACGATTTTATCATCCATAATATCATTCTAGCAATTAATAAATAGAGGAACCGTGGACTGTAATAAACATGCTTGGTTTGGGCGTAACACACAGTTAATAATTTATTTACCACATGAATATAATTCAACGGGAAATTGCTTATTATGGGAGTGCTGAGAGGAAATTGTAAATATAATTCTTCTGGTACGCTCCTCTCCCTCTCCTGAGATGAGATGAGAGATTGCTGCCACTTTTATTTATAATAATAATGGATACATATATCAGCCTTATCTCCTAGAAAAGGCATGATTTTTCCCTTTTTACACAATGATATAAAGCTGGAAGCTTTATTCCCTATCTTTATCCTAATTTTGACTGGAAAAAACATAGAAATCTTATCCTCGTTCTTTTTCTAACTATTCACTCATATTCTTTTTCTAAATAAAAGAATATTTACAACAAAATATCTAAAATTACCACACCCCCTCTATATTCTATATTTACAAATGAAAAATGGGCTTGATGCTCCTGCATCACTTCCTCCCCAGAATTGCGCAGAAGGTGCCTCAAGCCTAACATGAACCATGCATTTTGCAAGATTAGTCACCAAGCCTCCTGCTTGCCTACTATAAACCTATAATGCATAGAGAACTCGACCTACCTTACGTCCCAAAACTGTGCAGAAGTGTCATCGGGTGTCCTCCCTCAGCCGGGACTCACTGATCTCCAAAACTGTGTAGAAAAATTTTCTGAGGCCCCTCTTCTACCTAGTCCATCCTTGACTCTGAAAAATATGTAGACCTGCCTCTGACGGTCCCATCTTGTGGTAGCCACTAACTATCCCAACTATGAAATACAGTCTCCTAGTGGCCTCTGTGCAATTTCCCCTAGTAGTGAAGACTATACTGAGGAGTTCCTCAGCCAAGCCTAAGTTGTGCTTTACATAGTTGCAGTGACCAATCTCCCTCCCTGTGACTTGGAGCTACATAATGTGCAGTTACTCGACCGTCTTTCCTAGCCTTTCACCTATCTTAGGCTCAATCCATGGATAACAATGCATCATATTAGATTAGGAAGTTTTGGATTTGATGTCGTTACATCATGAGTGAATTACAGGAACATGTACACTATTAGATCATGGTGAGACAATGAGGAAGGATAAGGAGGAGCGAACATGCTAGAAGACTCACTTATAGTTGGATGGACAAAGAAGCTTATCAAGCAGAAGAAAAGGGAACACATGCATGTAACCACCTCACAAGAACAAAGATCATTGAATACCTTGCATCATCAAGTTATGTAGAGGAGAAGAGAAGGTGAATCCAAGAATACATCTGTCACTCAGCAGAAAAAATGGCTTGACATTGCCACCTCAGTAAGCTAGTCTATGTTAGTAGTGTTATGTCAAGTAGTGTCATGATTTTTCAAATACCACGTCACTACTATGAGCCATGTCTCTTATAAGTCAAATTTAAAGCAAAGCAGAAGTCCAATGGACACACATGAATATGAAGAGTCATGTGAGTTGAAAATTCATAGGAAGTTGAAGAGTCATGGGGGTAGTCAAAAAGTCACAAGGGTCAAGCATCACCCTTGGTTATATATACCCATTCATTGTGTGAGTAAAGGACTTTTCACCTTGGCTCCGCCCATGAAGTATAGAGAGTTTTCAGTCATTTCTTTGAGGAGAGAGTAGTGGCTCAAATGTCCTACTACTAGGGCGAGTGATGTATGATGTACATATGTGTCTTGGAACTTTTTCTTAATACAAAAGCCTATTCAAGTCAGCATGTTTTCATGCATGTTTTGTAGACATTTTCAAGACTATTCTTTCAGCATTTGTAATTCACATTTGTTTCACATGTACTAAGATAGTTGAACTATTTTAGTTTTTTAGTACTTACCTTGTTGAGAATGTGTTGTATTGGTTGTGAATTTTTTCTCATCTTAGTGGACTACTCAGCAAGATACTAGAAAAAACTTTCTCACTTATTGGTTATAATGATAGTCACATCCCTTTTGGACTATTCCACTAAATGGTGGATGGATCTTTCCTTGTACTTTGGTTTCAACGACTGCCACATCAATTGTGGACTATTCCGTTGGATGTTCGACATAACTTCCTAGTTCGTGTGTCTCTTCTTGGCTGGTACTATTACCTCTCACTTAGAGGCTCACTTTTTCCCCCCTTTTATAGTAAGAGAACCTTGACACAATTGTGTTGCACACTCATCAGGAACATCTACCTTGTTGTTCAAAGATACCATTACATCACTCTCTCATGCTGACAGTTAGAGCCAAGGAATATCTCTAAGTGTATGGCAACCGAGCCTTTATACCAGATGGGACTCCTACACTAAATGTTGTGAGGTCTAGTTGCGAGTTCATATTAGGGAGATCCCCTTTGTTGACAGATTTCCGTTACCATCAAAAACACCCTCATGAGATACAATATGACCTAGAAATTCCATTTCCTATACTCCAAATAAACATTTGGATGTTTTTTCATATAATTGTTTCTCCTCCAATAGTTTTAACACCCTATCAACATGTTGAACATGATCCTTTCAAGACTTCTTGTAGATTAGTATATCACCAAAAAATACTAAATCAAATTTTCTAAGGGTGGGTTTGAAAATGGAATTCATCAAACCTTGAAATCTAGAAGGTGAATTGGTAAGGCCAAAATGCATGACAAAAAATTCATAAAGACCCTCATCAGTTATAAATTTTGTTTTTAGAATGTCTTTAGTATTCATTCTAATTTTATGATATCCTGAATGAAAATGTAACTTGGTGAAGTAAATTTCTCCGTGTAATTCATCCAACAATTCATAAATAATAAGAATGGAAAATTTATCTTTAATATTGAGCTTGTTGATCTCCCTATAATCTAGACACATGCACCATGATCCATACTTCTTGTGCACCAATACTACTAGAGTAGAGAAATAATTCTGATTAGGTTGAATTATTTAGAGGATTTTCAGCGAAATCACATAGATCAACGTTCACTTTCACTCTTTTGGGCATAGGGATATTTATAAGGCCTGATCTTTGGAGGAACACTTTTTGGAATCAAATGAATAGCATGATTGTGATCACGAATAGGTGGGAGGCCTTTGGGAGTTTCAAATACCTTGTAATGATTGTCCAAGACTTTTTGGATATATGGAGAAATAGATGGTTTTGATGTTTGAACCTCTAGTGAGAATAATTGTGTGATTACACCCCATTGTTATTTATTTAGAAGCTTTGTCATGCCATTAGAGTTTATTATCTTTCTTGGTTTCCATGCGTTACCCTTTAATTCAACTTCCTTTCATTCCCAAAAAAATTCAAGAAAATTTTTTCAAAATTAAAAGCTATCATCCCCAAATATTGAAACGATTGGACTCCTAGTACAACATCAACACCACCCATTGGAATGGAAATAATTGGACTATTCAATACATATTCCCTCATGGATATACTTATATGATGGCAATTTCTAGAGAAATTTATAGTTCCGCCATTTGCAACAATCACTTGACACTTTCGTGATGGATATAGGAAAATATTAATTTCCTTGGCTATCTTACAATGAATAAATTTATGGGTACTACCCAAATCGATCAGCACTATTACATTTTTCTTCTTTATATGTCCTTCTATATTGAGAGTTTGAGGGGTAGTAATTCCTACCAATGCATTACAAGATATGATCAGATTCGTTTCTTCTTTCTCTGGGGTTAGTTCCTAGTGTATATCCTTTTCTTTTAACATTTCTTGTTCCTTTTCATTTGCCTCTTCACAATCTATGTAAAATAATTTATTCTCAACAAACTTATGACATTTAGTGTATTTTCTACCACAACTATAATAAAGTTATTTTTCTCTTTTTTCCTCCAATTTTTGTGGTGTCAACCTTGTAGGTCATGGAAGGCTAGAGGCGGAAAAAATTCCATCTTTATAGTTGTGGGCGGTAGAATTCTTTGTTGCCATAATTTTGCTTTCAAAATTTCTTGCCACCCTGAATGCCTTCTCCATTGAATTAGGTTCCCAAAGTTGAAACTCATGTTGGATGGTATTCTTTAAAGTCCCTATGAAGGCATCAATCCTATGCTCCTTTGGAATATCATTTACCCTTATATTCAATATTTGAAAGCCCTCAATATGCTTCGCCATTGAACCCTTTTGTTTGATATTTAGCAATTGGCTAAAGAAGGTGTTTCTCTTTGTATCCTCATAATGTTATATCATTTCCTCCGTAAAAAATTACCAAGTGACAAGTGTTTGACAAGAAGAAACACATTAATACCATACAAAATGATTGGGTTCTAAATATAAACATGAAATGTGTACTTTTTGTGTGTGTTACACATTATGGAGATCAAAATATTGCTCCACCTATAGTATCCATGTTGCTGGATCCTTGTCATACAACTTCTTGATATTTATCTTTGGAATATGGTGGGTCTTCAATCCAAAGTTAGAGTCTACGAAATCGTCATTAACATTCCTTTCATTCTCATCATGAGTTTCATAGAATGCCTTTTCGCCATTAGGAAGAATTTATTGTATTCCCCTTATTGATATTGTTAGTGTAGTCGCCTTATAAACTCCATTGTGTGACCTTATAAACCTTATCCCTATCCCTCATAAACCTTAATACCTATCCCATAGCCCTTAATCATCATACTCACTAAATTTGAATGTTGGTCCCATTCACTACTCACCGTGTAGTGTCGATGGATGACATTGGTGATGGGCATGTTGGAAGATGTTCCATGACATTTCAAGAGAATTTCGACAAAGATTTCATAAATGGGAATGAGGAATGATGAAAATGAGACTCCTTGATAAACATTGATGCAAATGTTGACGATGTGAGGATGTCACACGTCCTTGAGCCTTGAAATCCTCGCATGTCGTCAAGGGCACATGCGCCTAATCTAGCCATGTCAAATTTTAGCACATATAGGAACAATTTGAAGAAGTTTCAATGTTGGCCCCAATAACTACTCAACATGCGACATCGGTGCATGAAGTTGGTGATGGGGTGTTGGAAGACATTCCATGACATTTAGAGAGAATTTCGACAAATATTGCATTGACGCAAAAGTCCTAAATTCCCTAACCCCTAAGCCATCGACCCTTAAACACTTAAGCCCTAATCCCTAATCCCTTAATCCATAAACCCTTATGCCCTAACAATGACTTAAACAGTAATCCCTTAATCCATAAACCCTAAGCCATTAGCCATTCAACTACATAATTCATAAGCACCTAATTATCCCTTAGCTCTCGATGCTTAATCCCTTAAATCCTAACCTATAATCCCTTAACCCTTCATCATTTTTACTGCAAACCCCTAAATCCCATAACCTCAAAGCCCCTATCCACTTAATCCCCAACACCTCAATTAAATAAATATTTAGGCACATTTGGCACTAAAAATGGAGCTAACCAAGGCAATAATTTAGGTGCCGAAAAGGGAGCTAAATCCGACACTATCACTAGCACCATTTCTCGGGAAATTTATGGCACTATTTCCAACAATATTTTGGGCGCTATTTCTAGTGTTATTTCTGACACTATTTCCAGTGCTATTATCACCTAAGTTAGCGCCTAAATGTTTTAGCCAGTGCAAGCAATGCAAAAAATAGCGCCATCCCAATAAATAACGCCGAAGTTTTCAAAACATTGGAGAAAAGAAAACTAAAACAATCCTTGGAAGCAAAAAAGGGAGCTAATCATAAGGATTTGTTGTAGTGAGTTTTGATGTATATAATCTACAACAAAAACATACACTACTAAATCTCGTTTCTCTATAGAATGTGACAAGGAATAGTAAGATGAGGTAGCATGCTACTCATGTCACTTTGGAAAAATGTCTTTGTGACACTTATATTGGGTATTAGAGCATTGAGCAGTGTGTGGTTGAATTCTTAGACACCGATGGAGTCTAAATTGATGTCAACATCTAACGGTGCAAATCAAAAGCCCAAGCCTTAAGCCTTAAAGTTTGATTACATTGCTTCAAATATTCCTATTGAAATCCTCAAAAATATTTTATATCATTTGAATATCTAGTATATGTTGAAATCATGATTTTCTTGGAAAATATATCTGGTCTTTTAATGGATTACAATTAGTCTGAAGACTAAATTTTCCATAAAGAAACAAAAATTCACATGAAGCTCTTCAAGAATGGCCAAAATATTATAATTGTAGGCATACAGAGTATAATATCTCTCAAAATCAAGAAGTTTGGATTGGTCATCTCTACACCCATGTTCTCAAACCTGACGAGTCTCTATCTATCTTCCGTAATTTAAACCTTATGGCTCCACCCAATGAGAATCCATAAGCAATATCCATGGACTCTCCTTAATGTTGAAATGTTTGGGTTTATTATATTTGTTTCTTAGTTACTAAAAAGTAAATCTGCTTCTCATTCTAGTTGGAGACATAGACTATATAGTAACCCTTGATATAATATCATTCTCTTTTTATTATATTACTATGTTATAATAACATTATAGTAATATTGACAAAAGTTGAATGCTTGTAATATGCTATTGATGTGGTTTCCTTAGTGCAAATGCATCTTTTTTATTATTATTTTATATGAAATTCTTGCCCAAATTAATGTATCGTTGTAGTTAATAGTAGGACAATAGTGGCTCAAATGTATCTTTTTTATTATTTGATATGAAATTGTTGGCTATATTTCAAAAAAAGGAACTTACCTAAAGAACAAGGTCAGTGTTTCTTAAATAAGATCACCTTATCCCTAATGAAAGGGGTTATTGGAGAATCCCTAAAATGGCGGGGTTTGAAAAGATTGAAGATGAATAGCTTATCTATAAAACTGTATTAAATGGCAATTTCATAAAACTGTATTAAATGGCAATTTCAAAATATTGATGATGTCTTTTTTTACATTTTCTCTCCTATCTCCACTTTCACTTTTGCATTCTTACTTATCATATCCATTTATATTATTTTAGTTTAGATTGTCCTTAATGATAAATGAAACATTCACTCAAAATGTGAATAATTTCAAAATATTTTTGCACTTTCCATCCTAATATGATAGAGATGTCGTATTGTCATGTATTGTAAACATTTTGACTCAGTCAAATTACAAGAATAAAAATGAAATAAAAATAAAAATTGAAAACTAAAATAAATGATTAAAATAAATTTGAGTAAAATTGTCAATTTACTTTTAGGGGTTTTTTGACCGCGGATTTAAAAAAAAAATAACAATAATAATAATAAAAATAAAAGTAAAAAGTTAAATAATTTGTGATTTATATTTGTAATTTATATTACTTTAACTTATATTATGCCAAATAATAAATATAATATCCACCCAAAATGTTAAATAATTTGAAAGTATTTTACATAATTTATATCTCAAAACATATAGCACAACTTCTTTTTTCAGTAACCAAATTACAATTAATAATTTTTAAAATTTGAAAATTTAATATTCATCATAAATACTCATACATAGAAATATGATTATTTTAATTATGAATTATAAGCAAATTAATATGGATGGACATTTATAAGTTTTAGGGAAATACGAAAATGGTATTCATCCATTAAAGTCGGCCAATAATTCACCTCACGGTCAACTACTTAATGTATTAATAGAAAGAATTATAACTCAATATAAGCAACCAAGAGACAAAAGCGTGTTAATAGAAAGAATTGTATCTCAAAATACGCATGCAAGAGACAAAAGGGGATTTCTGAGGTAACACTCAATTTCTAAGCAACATTCATTTACCGAATCTCTCATCATTGCCAATAATGGAAGATTTTATGAATATTCCTACTGATGTCCAACGGCAAGTGTTGTTGCGCGCTCCTTACATATCACACGATGAGTTGAAGGATGTGTGCAGAAGCTGGAAGGACATGATGTGTAGTCCCCGGTTCTATGAGGACAGAAAGACCTATGGCACGAGTCAACATTTGATATGTCTTATTCAAGACATTCCCAGTCTCTTTTTTTATGGAATAACAGTATACGACCCTGTGGAGAAGACCTTGGAAAGGACAACCCCTATTCCTTACGATCCACCTCCATTTCTAACTTATTGGAGGTTCTTTTCTCTGAATGGAAAGCTTGTCCTGTTTGGAGAAAGTTTTAATGAAATTGAGAATTCGTCGAGGGGCTTGAAGATTGTTGTCTTCATCTATGATTTTGTGTCCAAAGAATGGCGTCGCGGAGCCGACATGTCCACCGGTCGAATCTTTTTCACTTGTGCAGTTTCTTCTTCGAAAGGACTTATCTACGTGGCTGGTGGCCAAGATGAGCACGGGAACTCTCTGGCGACTGCGGAAGCATACGATGTGGAAGAAGACAGATGGGAAGTGTTGCCTCCCATGACCCAAGACCACACCAGTGCTGTGGGTGTTTACCTTGCGGGGAAATTCATTGTAATCACTGCAATATTTGACGGTGGAGTGTTTGAAGGTAGCACGGAAGCTTTTGATGAGGAGACCGGCAGTTGGAATACGCTGGAAAACATGTGGATCTTTCCGATGAGTATTATGGTGGAGTGCTATTTTATGTGTACACGTGGGACACTGTACTTGATCCTGTCAAAAGAAGTGATGGAGTATGATGCCCAGAAAAACATTTGGACGCCTGTAACCTCTGTTCCGGGGGTTATAAACTTAGTTTTCTGTGCTGCAACGTGGCGGGACCGGAAACTTGGAAGGTGCGAGAAGGCGCACCATTGACTACGATAGAATAGAAAGGAGTTTAAATAATTGGTTTGATCGATCTAATCCAGGAGGGAGGGAATCCAAATGCATCTAGAATAGACATGATATAGTTCCAATTCAAGTGATCATAAGCCTTAGAGAGGTAAAGTTTAATGAGCATACCTAGAGATTTGTATTAGGATAAAGAGTGAACTACCTCATGAGCCACAATGATACCATCCATAATTTGCCAACCCTCTACAATGCGCGACTGTTCTGGATTGATAATCATTTTCAGTAGGGTTTTGTGTCCCCTGACTAAAATTCTTGAAATAATTTTGTAAAGAACATTCCATAGGAAAATTGTTCAAAACCCCTTCAGATCCAACGCAAATCCTTTCTTAGGGATAAGTGTGAGAAATGTTGCATCCAGGCCCAACCATATTCTTTGGGAACGACGAGTATCCTATACCAACTTATGGATTTCAGTACCTTCGAAGTGCTAGCCCACTTTGAAGAATTCATAGGTGAATCCATCCAAGCTTGGGGCTTTCTTTAAGGGGAATACACAAACGACCTCTTCAACCTCCACGTAGGAGATCTCCCACATGAGATCCTCATTTTGATCTTCCTAGATTAACTGGGGAATACATTGCTTGATTCTCAAGATGGACTCACACTCATATTCTTAGAGCTCTATGAAAAGAGTATAGAAATAGGTGATTAACTCCTTAGAAATATCCTCATGTTGAAAAAGCCATCGACCGTCCGATCCATTGAGGGAGAAAATCCTATTAAACTGTCTATTTTTTAACATAGTCCTATGAAATAATTTCATGTTACGCTCACCTTCTTTGACCCATTGAACTCTTGATTTGTTCCTCCAAAGAATTTATTCTTGTTTTCTTCATTTCTCCAGGTCATTGAGTACCTCACCCTCCTAAACAATGAGGGTTTTAATCCTACCTTCTAAAATTATCTGGTACTAGATTGACCACATTTATTCCTCCAACTTTCACTTTTCATAATGAATTTTACTAAAATATGATCGAGTCCATTTTTTAATCCTTCCTCTTAGTGCCTTCAACTTCAACTAGAAAGTCTCCATTTGATTGCACCCAAACACACTAATATCCTTCCACCATTCTTCTAACTTAGAAATGAAATTTGTTTTTTCAAGCCATAAAGATTTGAAATGAAAAGGTCAGTGCGTCG
>APFE030247910.1:10908-25352 GCA_000404065.3 Pinus taeda
AAGCCATAAAGATTTGAAATGAAAAGGTCAGTGCGTCGGTGGTTCCTCAGTGCCATCCTTAGGTCAATTTGCAAGAAAATGGGCCAATGATCTGATCCCATGGATGGCAGGATCGAAGCTTGAAGAAACAATTACCGTTGTAGGGTTTTATTTGAAATAAAGAATGATCCAAAAGAGTGGTGCTCTAGTGCTTACTTCCATGATGATTATTCCATGTGAAAGAACCATTAATAAAATCAATGTCTTCTACTCCAAGACCTTGAATAGTATATTGAAAGGAAATGGAGATCAGATTCATCCACCTGACTCCTCCTTTCTTCTCACCCAAATCCTTGATCAAATTGAGGTCCCCTACTAGAATCCAGCTGGTTTTGCCAAAAATCTCCTTCAGTTGTCGAAACTGCTAAGAAAGGTGGCCTTTGTCCCTGATAGAGTAGGACCATAAACCCTTGTTAATCAAACCTTCTCCACGAAGCCGATACATTCAAATTGACCTGAAAGTGTATTTGGGTAGGCAATCTAGTTCCCAAAAGAGATATATCTGGAGTCCCAAAGGATTCCCAAGCCTCCTGCATTACCCTTGGATCCAGTGTCATACACTTAGTCGTAAGCCAACTTCTACTTGTGATTTCAATAAGCTTATCCTGTGATACCTTAGTTTCCTACATAACTAAGATGTCTGGTTTATCCTGTGGAAGTTGTTCCTTTAAGTACCTCAAATTACCCTTTGATTTGAGGACTCTTATGTTCCACGAGACCACCTTCATTGAGGAGGGGTGGTTTGAGAGTGTTGGTAGTATTCCGTGAGGACAATTCCTTGTCCTCAGTTAACTAGGATAAACCTTGTTTCTTTGATCACTTCACTGTTGCGTCCTCTACCTTTCTTCCTGGATCCTGAGTTGGACTAACCTTGCCTTGTGGGAATTTTTTCTTCTCATATAGCCAAATCCATTTAGGGAGGGGATTCCATAGAAGCTTGATGTTGTTCCCAATACTTATAGATCATATGGAAATGATCTAGTGGATATTGAGGGATTTCTGCCCATCCATCTTTGGCCTAGTTTCACAAGAATGCTACCATAAAACTTTCATTGGAGTTGATTTGATCCATTTTGTCTTCATTCTCAAGGGCTTTCTGGACTTTGGAAAGAAATTTCTTGATTTCCTTGCATGCGGATAACTCTTCTGGTGTTTTTCATTTGCTTGGTTGTTTATTTTTAGGATATTCAAGACCCCCCTCCACCTCCTGCATTGCTTGAGATGCAGACATAGATACAAGTGCTTTTGGTTGATCTTTTCACCCAGATCCATGAGGAGAGAAAAGCAGTTCCCACATGGAGAGCTTGGGGCTATCAGAGTAGGGGGCAATGGAGCCTGACAAGGAGGGCCTTTGATGGTTGGAGGGTGTCACCAAAGAACTTCCAGGAAGCCATCAAAGGAGGGATCAAACGTAGGAGTAGTTGTCTCTTACGACCATTGAGGGAAGTCGCAGAACAAGTATCCATATTTATGACAAATTTTACGTTCGTAGTCCAGTGGTTTATATGTCCTTCTACCTTGAGAGTTTGAGGGGTGGTAATTCCTACCAATGCATTACAAGATATGATCAGATTCGTTTCTTCTTTCTCTGGGGTTAGTTCGTAGTGTATATCCTCTTCTTTTAACATTTCCTGTTCCCTTTCATTCTCCTCTTCACAATCTATGTAAAGTAATTTCCTCTCAACACACTTATGACCTTTAGTGTATTTTCTATCACAACTATAATAAAGTAATTTTTCTCTTTTTTCCTCCAATTGTTGTGGTGTCAACCTTATAGGTCGTGGAAGGCTTGGGGCAGCAAAAATTCCATCTTTATAGTTGTGGGTGGTAGAATTCTTTGTTGTCATAATTTTTCTTTCAAAATTTCTTGCCACCCTGAATGCCTTCTCCAATGAATTAGTTTGCCAAAGGTGAAACTCACGTTGGATGTTATCCTTTCAAGTCCCTATGAAGGGATCAATCCTATGCTCCTTTGGAATATAATTTACCCTTATATTCAATTTTTGGAAGTCCTCAATATGCTTCACCATTGAACCCTTTTGTTTGATATTTATCAATTGGCTAAAGAAGGTGTTTCTCTTTGTATCCTCCTAATGTTATATCATTTACTCCATAAAAAATTACCAAGTGACAAGTGTTTGACGAGAAGAAACCCATCAATACTATAATAATTGATTGGGTTCTAAATATAAACATGAAATGTGTAACTTTTGTGTGTTTTACACATTATGTAGATCAAAATATTGCTCCACCTATAGTATCCATGTTACTGGATCCTTGTCATCAAACTTCCTGATATTGATCTTTGGAACATGGCAGGCCTTTAATCCAAAGTTAGAGTCTACGAAATCATCATTAGCATTCCTTTCATTCTCATCGTGAGTTTCATAGAATACCTTTTTTCCATTAGGAAGCATTTATTGTATTCCCCTTATTGATATTGTTAGTGTAGTCCCCTTATAAACTCCATTGTGTAACCTTATAAACCTTATCCCTATCCCTTATAAACCTTAATAACTAACCCATAGTCCTTAATCGTCACACTCACTAAATTTGAACGTTGGTCCCATTCACTGCTCACCATGTAGTGTCGATGAATGACATTGGTGATGGGCATGTTGGAAGATGTTCCACGACATTTTAAGAGAGATTCAACAAAGATTCCATAAATGGAAATGAAGAATGATGAAAATGAGACTGCTTGATGAACATTGATTCAAATGTTGACGATCTCAAATATTATGTGAGGATGTCACACATCCTTGAGTCTTGAAACCCTCGCATGTCGTCAAGGGCGAATGCGCCTAATCTAGCCATGTCAAATTTTAGCACATATAGGAACAATTTGAAGAAATTTCAATATTGGCCCCATTAACTACTCAACGTGTGACATCGGTGGATGACATTGGTGATGGGGTGTTAGAAGACATTCCATGACATTTAGAGAGAATTTCGACAAATATTGCATTGACACAAAAGTCCTAAGTCCCCTAACCCCTAAGCCATCGACCCTTAAACACTTAAGCCATAATCCCCAATCCCTTAATCCATAAACCCTTATGCCCTAACAATGACTTAAACAGTAATCCTTTAACCCAAAATCCCTAAGCCATTAGCCATTCAACTACATAATTCATAAGCACCTAATTATCCCTTAGCTCTCGATGCTTAATCCCTTAAATCCTAAGCTATAATCCCTTAACCCTTCATCCTTTTTACTACAAACCCCTAAATCCCATAACCTCAAAGCCCCTATCCACTTGATACCCAACACCTCAATTAATTAAATATTTAGGCACATTTGGCACTAAAAAGGGAGCTAACCAAGGCGATAATTTAGGTGCCAAAAAGGGAGCTAAATCCGACACTATCACTGGCACCATTTCTCGGGAAATATATGGCACTATTTCCAACAATATTTCGAGCGCTATTACTAGTGTTATTTATGACGCTATTTCCGGTGCTATTATCACCTAATTTAGCGCCTAAATGTTTTGGCCGGTGCAAGCAATGCACAAAATAGCGCCATCCCAATAAATAACGCTGAATTTTTCAAAACATTGGAGAAAAAAAACACTAATACAATCCTTGGAAGCAAATAAGGGAGCTAATCATAAGGATTTGTTGTAGTGAATTTTGATGTATATAATCTACAACAAAAGCATACACTACTAAATCCTCATTTCTCTATAGAATGTGACAAGGAATAGTAAGATGAGGCAGCATGCTACTCATGTCACTTTGGAAAAATGTCTTTGTGACACTTATATTGGGTATTAGAGCATTGAGCGGTGTGTGATTGAATTCTTAGACATAGATGGAGTCTAAATCAATGCCAACATCCAAAGCCCAAGCCTCAAGCCTTAAAGTTTGATTACATTGCTTCAAATATTCCTATTCAATTCCTCAAAAATATTCTATATCATTTGAATATCTAGTATATGTTGAAATAATGATTTTCTTGGGAAATATATTTGGTCTTTTAATGGATTCCAACTAGTCTGAAGACTAAATTTCCCATAAAGAAACAAGAATTCACAAGAAGCTCTTCAAGAATGGCCAAAATATTATAATTGTAGACATAAAGAGTATAATATCTCTCAAAATCAAGAAGTTTGGATTGGTCATCTCTACACCCATGTTCTCAAACCTGATGAGTCTCTATCTATCTTCCATAATTCAAACCTTATGCTTCCACACAATGAGAATCCATAAGCAATATCCATGGACTCTCCTTAATGTTGAAATGTTTGGGTTTATTATATTTGTTTCTTAGTTAATAACAAGTAAATCTACTTCTCATTCTAGTTGGAGACATAGACTATATAGTAACCCTTGATATAATATCATGCTCTTTTTATTATATCACCGTGTTATAATAGCATTATAGTAATATGGACAAAAGTTGTATGCTTGTAATATGCTATTGATGTGGTTTCCTTACTGCAAATGCATATTTTTTATTATTATTTGGTATGAAATTCTTGCCCAAATTAATGTATTGGTGTAGTTTCCGTAATGGCAAGATAATAGTGGCTCAAATGTATCTTTTTTATTATTTGATATGAAATTGTTCCCTATGTTTAAAAAAAGATCACCTTATCCCTAATGAAAGGGGGCATTGGAGAATCCCTAAAATGGTGGGGTTTGAAAAGATTGAAGATGAATAGCTTATCTATAAAACCGTATTAAATGACAATTTCAAAATATTGATGATGTCTTTTTTGACATTTTCTCTCCTATCTCCACTTTCACTTTTGCATTCTTACTTTTCATATCCATTTATATTATTTTAGTTTAGATTGTCCTTAATGATAAATGAAACATTCACTCAAAATGTGAATAATTTAAAAATATTTTTGCACTTACCATCTTAGTATGATAGAGATGTTGTAATGTCATTTATTGTAAACATTCCAATTACATAAAAATAAAAATGAAATAAAAATAAAATTTGAAAAATAAAATGAATAATTAAAATAAAGTTGAGTAAAATAGTCAATTTATTTTTAGGGGTCTTTTGACTCCAATTAAAATAATAATAATAATAGTAAAAGTAAAAATGACCCATGGTATTAGTACATGGTATTGAGAAGTCATTGACCCATAGTATTCAGTGGAATATAGCCTATTTAAAGAGAGAAATTAATTGAGCCTAGATCCATCTTAATGAAAAAAATGATAAAATAAAAGAAATTCATTTGCGGCATCCGGTATCGGTGCCAGTAATGAAGGATCTTATGAATATTCCTACTGTTATCCAAGGACTTGTCACGAATTCCTTACAAATTATACGCTGAGTTCAAAGGTGTGTGCAGAAGCTGAAATGAAATGATGTGTAATCCCCAATTCTATGAGCACCGAAAGTACTACGGCACGACTCAAAATTTGATATGTCTATTTCACTCAATTTCGAGTCTCTTTGATTATGGAATAATAGTATACGACCCTGTGGAGAAGACCTCGGAAAGGACAGCCCCTATTCCTTGTGGTCCTCCTCCATTTGTTGTTTTAAGGAAAGGAAAGCTTGTCCTGTTTGGAGAAAGTTTTAATGAAAGGTTGTTGTCTTCATCTACGATTTTGTGTCCAAAGAATGGCTCTGCGGAGTTGACACGTATAGTGTAGACGCGGCTCCTTTCAAAAGAAGTGATCAGTGATGCTTGTTCTGTGCTGCAGCGTGGCGTGGCCGGATTTTTTTGAATGGTGTTACAGAGGAAGGAAATCCGATCTCCTATTTCTTTCAGCTGTCAACTGGGAAGTGGAGCGCAATTGAACACCAAGAGTTTTCTCCTTATTCAACTGCATACGTTGTAGCATCCTTAGAGATCTGAATATTCAACTGCATACCCTGTAACGTCCTTGGAGATCTGAATATTCATACGTTGTTTTATATTTAGCATCATAAATAACTTTTACTTGTTTTGCTTTAATGATGAATTGTGGTTGCTTTACATTTTGAAATGGAAACATTATGAGATGGTGCTTGAAATTGCATTATCTGCTATTTATTCTCCGTCGGCATTCTCACTTGTGGGGAAAGTTCACTTGGATTTAAAATTTAGATACATTAAATCAGGCATTTACACTCTATAAATTTTTTTGAATATGTATATCCTAGTTATTTTCCATGCGTTATTTATGTTAATAATTACTTTATGACATCATTTTCCACCGGTTCAATGTTGTAAAGTGTCTTACGTAATGTTGTAATTTCTATCCATAAAAGAGTTTACAATCCTCTTGTGTGATTATACAATTTTAATCATAATTCTCAGGTTCCTACATAGCGATATAAAAATACTTAATATATATAAAAATACTCCATATAATTTTATCTGAAAAATCTCTCAAATATAAATATTTTTAATAGTAAATTAACTATTATTAATAGTATTAGTTAGCCTTATTAGATATATAATATTAAACTAATAAGGCCGCATCCTATGTAGTTATCTTGGTGGTCTTTATGCTAAGATTTTGGTTTTATTCTAATAGCTATAATTAATGTGATTATTAATAATAAATATATAAAATTATTCTATGTTATTCCTTATCTTTTTTAAATTTCAAAATGTTCCAACATTTACTCCCTAACATCTGGCTTGACACTACTATATTTTAAAAAGTTTGGTCTTATTTTCTTGACTTATGTTTCTTGTTCCTTATGATGGATGAAGGGTTCACCGAAACAAATTTTTCAAAGATTTTTTTTTTGTAAGTCAAAGTTCTATTCATTCATCAAAAAAGAAGTACATCAACAGCAAAATGCAGGTAGTCTCAACCTTGACTACTGCGATTAGCATATGACAAAGAAACATGTCCCACGTAAGAAGTTCTCCATGCTTAATTAACCAGAGAAAGAAAAAAATACTTTTGGCCATAGTTTGGGATACCAGATGCTTTTCCATAAAGGATCAGGATTTGTGTCTGTAGAGGAAAACATAATAGAATTATCTTTTTTGAGAGAGAACATACCTTTCGGAAGATGGCCTCATTGAAGTTGTCATGTTCTCCATTATCTCAAACCCCTGGAAACTTGGAAGGTGTGAGAAGACGCACCATTGACTACGATAGAATAGAAAGGAGTTTAAATAATTGGTTTGATCTATCTGATCCAGGAGGGAGAGAATCCAAATGCATCTAGAATAGACATGATATAGTTCTAATTCAAGTGATCATAAGCCTTAGAGAGGTAAATTTTAATGAGCATACCTAGATATTTGGATTAGGATAAAGAGTAAACTACCTCATGAACCACAATAATACCATCCATAATTTGCCAACCCTTCACAATGCCTGACTGTTATGGATTGATAATCATTTTCAGTAGGGGTTTGTGTCCCATGAATAAAATTCCTAAAATAATTTTGTAAAGAACATTGCACAGGAAAATTGTTCAAAACCCATTTAGATCCAGTGCAGATCCTTTCATAGGGATAAGCATGAGAAATGTTGCATTCAGGCTCGACCATATTCTTTGGGAATGACGATCCTATGCCAACTTATGGATTTCAGTACCTTCAAAGTGCTAGCCCACATTGAAGAATTCATAGGTGAATCCATCTAGGCTTGGAGCTCTGTTTAAGGGGAATGCATAAACAACCTCTTCAACCTCCACATAGGAGATCTCCCACATGAGATCCTCATTTTGATCTTCCTAGATTAATTGGGGAATACATTGCTTGATTCTCAAGTTGGACTCACTCTCATCCTCTTAGGGCTCTATGAAAAAAGTATAGAAATAGGTGATCAACTCCTCAGAAGTATCCTCATGTTGAAAAAGCCACCGACCGTTCGATCCATTGAGGGAGAAAATCCTATGAAACTGTTTATGTTTTAACATAGTCCTGTGAAATAATTTCATGTTACACTCACCTTCTTTGACCCATTGAAATCTTGATTTGTTCCTCCAAAGAATTTATTCTTGTTTTCTTCATTTCTCCAAGTCATTAAGGAACTCACCCTCCTGAACAATGAGGGTTTCAGTCCCACCTTCTAAAATTATCCACTACTAGATTGACCACATTTCTTCCTCCAGGTTTCACTTTTCATAATGAATTTTACTGAAATATGACCGAGTCGATTCTTTAATCCTTCCTTTTAGTGCCTTCAACTTCAGCTAGAAGGTCTCCATTTGATTGCTCCCAAACACAGTAATACCCTTCCACCAGTCTTCTAGCTTAGAAATGAAATTTGGTTTTTCAAGCCATAAAAATTTGAAACGAAAAGGTTGGTTCCTCTTTGGTTCCTCAGTGCCATCCTCAAGTCAATTTCCAAGAAAATGGGCCAATGATCTGATCCCATGTAGGGGAGGATCAAAACTTAAAGAAACAATTCCTGTTGTAGGGTTTTATTTGAAATAAAGAATGATCCAAACGAGAGGCACTCTAGTACTTACTTCCCTGTCGATTATTCCATATGAAAGAACCATTAATAAAATCAATGTCTTCTACTCCAAGATCTTGAATAGTATACTGAAAGGAAATGGAGATCAGATTCATTCACTTGACTCCTCCTTTCTTCTCACCCAAATCCTTGATCAAATTGAGGTCCCCTACCAGAATCCAACTGTTTTTTCCCAAAATCTCCTTCAGTTTTCGAAACTACTAAGAAAGGTGGCCTTTGTCCCTGATAGAGTAGGACCATAAACCCCTGTTAATCAAACCTTTTCCACAGAACCAATACATTCAAATTGACTTGAAAGGGTATTTGGGTAGGCAATCTAGTTACCAAAAGAGATATATTTGGAGTCCCAAAGGATTCCCAAGCCCCCTAGATTACCCCTTGGATCCAGTGCTTTTGATTTCACTAAGTTTATCCTGTGTTACCTTAGTTTCCCACATGACTAAGATTTCTGGTTTATCCTATTGAATTTGTTCCTTTAGTTACCTCAAATTACCCTTTGAGTTGAGGCCTATTATGTTCCACGAGACCACCTTCATTGAGGAGGGGTGGTTTGAGAGTGCTGGCAGTATTCCGTGAGGACAATTGCTTGTCATCAGTTAACTAGGATAAACCCTGTTACTTTGATCACTTCACTGTTGGCTCCTCTACCTTTCTTCCTGGATCTCGAGTTGGATTAACCTTGCCTGGTGGGCAGTTTTTCTTCTCATATAGCCAAATCCATTTGGGAAGGGGATTCTGTAGAGGCTTGACGTTGTTCCCAATCTTTATAGATCATATGGAATTGATCTATTAAATATTGATGGATTTCTTCCCATCCATATTTTTCCTAGTTTCACAGGAAAGCTACCATAAAACTTTCATTGGAGTTGAGTTGATCCATTTTGTCCTCATTCTCAAGGGTTTTTTGGACTTGGGAAAGAAATTGCTTGATTTCCTTGCATGTGGATAGCTCTTCTGGTGTTTTTCATTTGCTTGGTTGTTTGTTTTTAGGATTTTCAAGACCCACCTCCACCTCTTAGGTTGCTTAAGATGGAGACATAGCTACAGGTGCTTTTGGTTGATCTTTTCACCTAGATCCATGAGGAGAGAAAGGCAGTTCCCACAAGGAGAGCTTGGGGCTATCAGAGTAGGGGGCAGTGGAGCCTGACAAGGGGGACCTTTGATGGTTGGAGGGTGTTTCCAAATAACTTCCAAGAAGCCACCAAAGGAGGGATCAACTAGAGTATTTGTCTCTTACGACCGTTGAGGGAAGTTGCAAAACAAGTATCCATATTTATGACAAATTTTATGCTCATAGCCCAGTCGTTGAGACAAGAATTCATCCTTATACTCAATTTGCATTGAATCTAGGAGGGGTTGTGAGATGTTCATGTAAACAGAAATCCTGGCATAGGAAGATAACCGTCAACATCTAGTGATCTTTGAGACTTGAACAAAGTTTCATATGGAATTGCAAATCAATTCTAGATGTCCATCTCCCAAAAATCCTCTAGTAGAGAGTAAATTTAGATCCAGATGGGTATAGCTAAGAATTGTTCCTTCTCTAGATTGTAACAGGGTTCCTAGTGCCTAATGAATAACCCTGTGTTGTTCATGAAATATGACCCATTATCCAAAATTTTCTTGCGGACTTCTAGATAGTAGAAGATCACTGTGAAGAAGCCTTTTACTTGGAGGTGTAGGTCAAATTGAGCTTTTTGCTGCCATTCGAGCTGGATCCAGTGGAGAATATCTAATTCTTTGGGCCAAATTCTTGTAAATTTATAGATTATTACATGATCTTTCATAAATTTCCGAGATTGTTCCAAGTGGTGATTAGGGATCATAACTCGCAGGTTTTTTGTTGGATTTGTCTTGGCTGTGGAGCCTTATAAGCTTGTTTATTCATAGGTATCACCATGTTGGACCCGAGTTCCTAACGAGGTGACAACATCGCTCATTTAATCGTCGTCATAGAGGAAACACCCCCGAAGCTAAAAATAGATGAAAAATTACCTTGCAAAATATTGTAATTTAGTCTGAGCCATTCATTAGCAGGGTGTTATGACAGTAGAAGTTATGTTTACTTTAGTTTTTTTTGCCCTAGAAGGAAATCCCTCGATTTAAATAGCAGAAGACTACTTCTTGATAGATTTTTTCTACAAGAGTATTCCTTGATCCACTTTGGAGAGAGAACACTTCGATGGATTTCTTCAAAGATTAAAGCTGTGCTTTAATGACAGAGAGATTCCTTCCAAAACCCATTCAAAGACGATGACAATTTTATTTGATCTAGCCTTCTTAGGTCTTTTGAAAAAGCTTCCACTCCTTAGGTGATGGTTGAGAGATGATCTCGGAAATTGTTCTAGGGATTTTGGTATTTTTTTTCTTCCTCATTGATTACTATCCCAAGACTTTTTCTGAAGTAGATTTCCTTGATCTATGTTATGATGTATATCTTGAAATTGTGCTTTGATATCCTTTGAAAAAATTTGATGCCTCTGTTTGATTAGATACCTCTTCTTGACTTTTTCACCTTAGCTCTCATACCATGTTGATAAATTTAGGGCATCAATAGTTAGGTGTTTTCTCTACTTTGATAATTTCCTGAGAGAGTCCTTTCACTTCTTGGTTATGACATTCTATTTCTTATGTTGTTATTGTGTTATTTTCATAAATACAATTATAAATTCATGAATAATAAAGAGACAAGAGACACAATATATAGGTTGTTAGCCATGGGAAAAACCTCTCAGTCTCTGTAAGGAAAACCCAAACAATTTCTTCTTATAGAACCTTAAATGTATGAATACGAAGACCATGACAAAGACCCTTGAAACTAGAGCCCTTCCCAGGCCAAATCAGACAACTCCTCTTTACCCTTAGCTAAAAGCTCTACTTCTTCCTCTTCTTCTTGGATTCATTTAGAATTTTGGCCCCTTCTTGTAGGTTTGCAACATTTTGCTTCAAAACAGAAACCATAGATAATTTGTTTGATCCTTGAATGGTCTACTTTTGGAGGGAGATTTTTTTCTCTTCTACTCGGCTTCCTTCAGTGAAGTCTTCACCCAATCTGGGGAATACATTGTTTGATTCTCGAGTTGGACTCACTCTCATCCTCTTAGGGCTCTATGAACAAAGTCTAGAAATAGGTGATCAACTCCTCAGAGGTATCCTCATGTTGAAAAAGCCATCGACCGTTCGATCGATTGAGGGAGAAAATCCTATGAAACTATTTATGTTTTAACATAGTCCTATGAAATAATTTCATGTTACGCTCACCTTCTTTGACCCATTGAACTCTTGATTTGTTCCTCCAAAGAATTTATTCTTGTTTTCTTCATTTCTCCAGGTCATTGAGGAACTCACCCTCCTGAACAATGAGGGTTTCAATCCTACCTTCTAAAATTATCCACTACTAGATTGACCACATTTCTTCCTCCAAGTTTCACTTTTCATAATGAATTTTACTGAAATATGACCGAGTCGATTCTTTAATCCTTCCTTTTAGTGCCTTCAACTTCAACTAGAAAGTCTCCATTTGATTGCTCCCAAACACACTAATACCCTTCCACCAGTCTTCTAGCTTAGAAATGAAATTTGGTTTTTCAAGCCACATAAATTTGAAACGAAAAGGTTGGTTCCTCAGTGCCATACTCAGGTCAATTTCCAAGAAAATGGGCCAATGACCTGATCCCATGTAGGGGAGGATCAAAACTTAAAGAAACAATTCCTGTTGTAGGGTTTTATTTGAAATAAAGAATGATCCAAACGAGAGGCGCTCTAGTGCTTACTTCCCTGTTGATTATTCCATATGAAAGAACCATTAATAAAATCAATGTCTTCTACTCCAAGATCTTGAATAGTATACTGAAAGGAAATGGAGATCAGATTCATTCACTTGACTCCTCCTTTCTTCTCACCCAAATCCTTGATCAAATTGAGGTCCCCTACCAGAATCCAACTGTTTTTTCCTAAAATCTCCTTCAGTTGTCGAAACTACTAAGAAAGGTGGCCTTTGTCCCTGATAGAGTAGGACCATAAACCCCAGTTAATCAAACCTTTTCCACAGAACCAATACATTCAAATTGACTTGAAGGGGTATTTGGGTAGGAAATCTAGTTACCAAAAGAGATATATTTGGAGTCCCAAAGGATTCCCAAGCCCCCTAGATTACCCCTTGGATCCAGTGCTTTTGATTTCACTAAGTTTATCCTGTGTTACCTTAGTTTCCCACATGACTAAGATGTCTAGTTTATCCTATTGAATTTGTTCCTTTAATTACCTCAAATTACCCTTTGAGTTGAGGCCTCTTATGTTCCACGAGACCACCTTCATTGAGGAGGGGTGGTTTGAGAGTGTTGGCAGTATTCCATGAGGACAATTGCTTGTCATCAGTTAACTAGGATAAACCCTGTTACTTTGATCACTTCACTGTTGGATCCTCTACCTTTCTTCCTGGATCTCGAGTTGGATTAACCTTGCCTGGTGGGTAGTTTTTCTTCTCATATAGCCAAATCCATTTGGGAAGGGGATTCTGTAGAGGCTTGACGTTGTTCCCAATCTTTATAGATCATATGGAATTGATCTATCAAATATTGATGGATTTCTACCCATCCATCTTTTTCCTCGTTTCACAGGAAAGCTACCATAAAACTTTCATTGGAGTTGAGTTGATCCATTTTTTCCTCATTCTCAAGGGTTTTTTGGACTTGGGAAAGAAATTGCTTGATTTCCTTGCATGTGGATAGCTCTTCTGGTGTTTTTCATTTGCTTGGTTGTTTGTTTTTAGGATTTTCAAGACCCGCCTCCACCTCTTGCGTTGCTTGAGATGGAGACATAGCTACAGGTGCTTTTGGTTGATCATTTCACCTAGATCCATGAGGAGAGAAAAGCAGTTCCCACAAGGAGAGCTTGGGGCTATCAGAGTAGGGGGCAGTGGAGCCTGACAAGGGGGACCTTTGATGGTTGGAGGGTGTTTCCAAAGAACTTCCAAGAAGCCATCAAAGGAGGGATCAACCAGATTAGTTGTCTCTTATGACCGTTGAGGGAAGTTGCAAAACAAGTATCCATATTTATGACAAATTTTACGCTCATAGTCCAGTGGTTGAGACAAGAATTCATCCTTATACTCAATTTGCATTGAATCTAGGAGGGGTTGTGAGATGTTCATGTAAACAGAAATCCTGGCATAGGAAGAGAACCGTCAACATCTAGTGATCTTTGAGACTTGAACAAAGTTTCATATGGAATTGCAAATCAATTCTAGGATGTCCATCTCCCAAAAATCCTCTAGTAGAGAGTAAATTTAGATCCAGATGGGTATAGCTAAGAATTGTTCCTTCTCTAGATTGTAACACGGTTCCTAGTGCCTAATGAATAACCCTGTGTTGTTCATGAAATATGACCCATTATCCAAAATTTTCTTGTGGACTTCTAGATACTCAAAGATCACTGTGAAGAAGGCTTTTACTTGGAGGTGTAGGTCAAATTGAGCTTTTTGCTGCCATTCGAGCTGGATCCAATGGAGAATATCTAATTCTTTGGGCCAAATTCTTGTAAATTTATAGATTATTACATGATCTTTCATAAATTTCTGATATTGTTCCAAGTGGTGATTAGGGATCATAACTCACAGGTTTTTTGTTGGATTTGTCTTGGGTGTGGAGCCTTATAATCTTGTTTATTCATAGGTATCACCATGTTGGACCCCAGTTCCTAACGAGGCGAAAACATCGCTCATTTAATCGTCGTCATAGAGGAAACACCCCCGAAGCTAGAAATAGATGAAAAATTACCTTGCAAAATATTGTAATTTAGTCTGAGCCATTCATTAGCAGGGTGTTATGACAGTAGAAGTTATGTTTACTTTAGTGTTTTTTGGCCTAGAAGGAAATCCCTCGATTTAGATAGCAGAAGACTACTTCTTGATAGATTCTTTCTACAAGAGTATTCCTTGATCCACTTTGGAGAGAGAACACTTCGATGGATTTCTTCAAAGATTAAAGCTGTGCTTTAAT
>APFE030247916.1:0-28599 GCA_000404065.3 Pinus taeda
CATAATCTGAAGGCCACGTTTCATCCAATTTTCATACTGGACCCATCAATATCATTGAAGCACACAATCAATCAACACTAGCATCATCAATCTCTGAATCACCCAATACTGAATCACTAAAACCCTATCAACAAACTGCAGTCACCATAACACAAAACTCTACAACAACATTCAGATCTAAAAGTATCATAAAAAATCATGCATCAGAGTGCATACGCTACTTGGAAGTGCCAAACTAGTGTGTATACACAACTTCACCAAAGCTAACCAACATATATGTCATTAATTACTTATTCATAACTTCGTTGCACTTCCTGACTTTAGACATACCTAGATCATTACATATACAAAGATAATACATATGTTAGCAACCAGATCTAGTTCATCAGATCACATAAAGATAAGTCATTCTAATCCTGATCCATTATAGATCTCATCCATTAACACTGAAGCTAAACATAATCAACCAATCTGAATATGTAGAATAATAACACTGGTAAACAGTCATCATAACTCATCAACAACCAGAAACACCTGTAACTTCAAACATCATAGCTCATATGGTATATACTACTTAGATATATCTAACCTGCATATGTACGCGCTTCTATCATAGTCAACCAGCGTATACATCTATAAATATTCATTCATGAGTTGTAGCTATTTCAGACTTAAGTTATACCCAGATCAGAACATTACATGTGTCAGTATATAGATCTAGAATAAACATGATCAAACCATGTAGAGATGATTCATTCCAAGCCATTAGATCCCGATCTATCCTTAGATCTTGTTCTCCATCAACCACTGTGATTCCTCCTTAGCTCAGATCAAGCAAAGCATCATGAAACCATAACCTACATACTAGATCTCATACTTCATCAGATATTCCAGACTTTCTCAATGCATTTGCCAATGATCTTCTTCTCCTTTTATACTCTTAGGCCTTACTCAATACCATGGTCGAAAACCATTGAGAACCAATACTAGGGACCCAATACCTGGGTTCAACACTTCAGATGCAATACCAAGGACCAAAACCATAGGTATAAATACCACGGACCCAAAAATAAGCTTTCCCACTTGTACACACTTTTCCATGCATGAAAATGCATGTATACACATACACGACTTTTGATCCGCAATCCCGCGTGTATACGCTCCTTTGTATATAGTGAATTTGCGTGTATACCCTACTTGGTATATAGCCAACCTGGGTATATACGCGATTTGGTACATAGTGAACCTTCGTATAACTTGCATATGTACGTGACTTGGTATATAGTGAGCCTGCGTGTATACTCTTCTTTCTTCATTATTTTGTAGTCTGATCATCAACTCTTTGCTACTGACCTGTTGCACTATGATCTGTCATCTGTGTGAGTTGCCATCAAGGACAACACGTGTATCATAATGCCAACATTAAGGAGATAAGATTGAGTTATATTTGAGTTATAATTAGTTAGCTCAGTTTACTAAGTTAAGTCCAGTTAAATTACTTCCAAACTATTTGAGGAACTAATTGTGAGTTATCAGTCAATTGATGCATGCATGCACTCAACCAGTGTACTCCAGATAACTGAAGATTCCCTCATCAAAAACTCATGCATGTCTATTCTGAGAAAGACCCAGTTGATCTAAATGTCAAGGATAGGTTACTATCAGTTGCATGTGTTTTCATAAAAAGGAAACTCATCCATGTAGTCAAGGGAATGTTCCTTGAGGATTTCTTAGTTCTGACAGTGTGTTAGAGTAGTGTGTGAGAGCAGTGTTCCACTAGGTGAAGGAGATCATCCCAGAGGAACTGTGCAAGGAAATAGGAGCTTGGAGGGCAGAGAGGAAGGTTTGTGAGAATCGAGGTTTGCCTGTGAGCATCCAGGAGGATTTTACTGAGAGCTGGATAGCTGTGAGAGCTAAGGCTTTGTATAATTATGATGTATTTCCAACTTGTATGATAATACAAATAGTGGTGTTTTTAGCTGAGGCTTTCCCCTGAGTATTTTCTGTGTTTCATGTGCATTGATTCTTCTTCTTCTAGTTATATTGTTCAGCTCTGATTCAGCTATATCTTTAAGCTTCTGCAAATTGATAGTAGAATTAGATTATAGTATTTTGCTTTGGTTATATTGCATTTTTGAGTTAATCTACAGTCAAATTTTCTACATGCTCTTATGATGCAGGAGCATCTAGCTGATGGTTCAAGACGAAAGGAAAGGTTGTTTGGTCTCTAAAGAGGACAGAAGAGGAATTTGCTAAGTGAATAATGTAGTTGTTTTTTTTTATGTTGTTTAATTTAATGAAGAACAGTAGGTAGGAAGGTAGATGATTAATTAGGTAAATTGTTGCAAGTAATTAGTTTTATTTTCATGTCAATAACATAGGACAATAACAGTTCTTGGAACTAAAAATGTGTAACCAATAGTAGTTGGAGAAAAGCAGTTCCATACAATCATTTTAAAAACAGAACAGAACACAATTGTAAGGGTTCAACTTTTGAAAAGAAAGAGTGAGAAAGCTAATAAAAGATTTGTGAGCACATAGACATTTCTTTCCAACAATTTGTAACTATTTATCTACCTGTCATTATGTTCAATATCCAGAAATAGTAAAAGTCTAGTCTCTATTTTGTTTTACAAGCGTGTACACACATAGACATGTTTTGAATTGTATTGATTCAAGCAAGCCTATGAACTAAAACGAATTTGCAGACATAACTCAAGAACACATTGCAGAAAAAAGGGCATACAAACCCTGAACCTAACAAGTATACGAATGCAAAGGAGTCCAGGACGAGTTGTATAATTCAAGCATTAAAATACAAACAAGGGACACGAATTTTTGAACAACAAACCAAGAAAATTATCCAGGTATGCCTGAAGAGTAAATAGATTTGTTTCATTTATAAAATAAGCACGAGAAATATTTGTTCAATCATATACAGTTCCAAAACCTCGTTCAAATATTTATACAGTCCATATTATAACACCTTACAAAGTTTGAGGGTATCATAGTATGTGGGCCTAGAAACCCTAAGACAAATCCTACAATAATTAACCACCAGAGAAACTATGAAAGCCAACAACCTGCGACTTCATACAGTTGACGACTCGAGAAATGATTGAGACAAGAATTACATAACCCTAGCCTACGACAACAAATACAAGTGAAAAGAAAAATAGGGAACAACCCTACCCGGGTCTAGCCAGAGCCTCGAAGAGCCGTAGTCTGAAACCCTCCAGGACATTATACCTGCAACGACAAACATTCACCGAAGTTCATAAGTATTGAGTGGTAGAGTAAGTAAAGAACAGAAGAAAGAACAAAACCTGGGTTCAAATTTACCTGGTAGAGAAAAGATGCAGTCATTACAGTCAATTAGGGTCACCCTGCTCACGGAGGAGCAAAAACATCAGTTTAAATCAGTGAAAAGAGGAGATGACTGATAGCATAGAACTAGAAAACTTACCTTTGCATCACTGAAGAAGTTGAATCCGAGACCCTGCAACTGCATCCTATTCAAAACTGAGAAAATACAACCAGAGACACAATAACAATTGCATTGAAGGATTCAAGACTAGAAGGAGTCACGCTATCCAGCAAACAATCAACATTAACACTACCCACAGAGAAATCTTAGAATTGAACCATCAAGCTATAGTTTCATAACTGACAGCAAGAATAGGTGCAGACAAAGCAATGTGAACGAAATTAATAGGTTCAACAGAGGTTCATACCAGATGGAAGACGCGTTTTCCCAGGTCAAGAGTCGAGTCAGAGCACAGTAATAGCAAAATTTACACAGAGACAACCACAGCATAACCATAAATGCAGAGCTCTCAAGACTCAAGCAAACACGCATGCAAATGACCAAAGTTAGGGTTTAAGTCTCCCATTCCAAGGTGGGGTGACAATCCCAAGAGGGTGGACACTTGTCCCTCAACTGTTAGCGCAAGTACCAATCATAAGTGTGGACCCCAAATCTATTTCAAAATCATTACAATCAACCGCCAGATGAACCAACGTTACATGTAATCCAGTTGCCATCATTTAATTTCATTCATTTTCGCATTATTAACTTTGGGTAGTGTGACAAGGGTGGGCTGGACCCATCAAGTGGTACCAGAGCAGGAAGTTGAAAGAGTCAGGATATGGAAGTTAGAAGATGAGGATGTGGGAGAGGTTTGCGTAGAGTAGCAGGTGAAGGACTGAGGGAAGAAATAAGGATCTTTACTGCTCGTTTAGAGGCAGGAAGGAGAAGGGGTCCAGAAATAGGAGATGACGTCGAGGAGGAAGCAGTAGTTACAACAGACGGATCAGATGAGTAAGGGCTGGAGATGAGGTTGCTGAGGTCAGTACTGTTGGATAGCAGCAAGCCCAAACTGGAGATTCCTAACTACAATGGCATCCTTTCCACAGAAGTTCTGTTGGACTGGATAAGCGAGTTGGACAAGTATTTTGAAAGTGAAGAGATCAGCAAGGACTAGAGAGTCAAGTTCATTAAACCAAATTGAAGGGACACGCAAACCTATGGTGGGATAGTGTCTAAGCAGAGAGAAGGAGAATGAACAAGATACCGATAAAGAAGTGGTCAAGGATGGTATCTAAGCTGAAAGGTAGATTTCTACCTAAGGATTACCAAGTTGCACTTTACCGATAAGTGCAGAACTTAAGATAGAAAGGAATGACAGTAAAAGAGTATACAGAGGAATTTTATCGGGTGAACTAGAGAGCTGATTATACCGATGACACTCCGGAGAAGACAACAAGATACGTAAACAGTTTGAGACTGGAAATACTGGATGAAATCGGTATTCTTTCCTCAAGAAACATAGAAGAAGCCTATTAGAGTGTTGTAAAGGCTGAAGAAAAGATTACTAGAAAACAAAATGCTAGGAGAGGATGGGGAACCAGCAGAGGATGAGGACAGTCCTATGGTAGGGGATGAACTACTAGTAATAATGAAGAGGGCAGCAACTCCAAGGCTCCAGGAACAACAAAGAAAGGAGACAACACTAGAGGTGGCAGGCCATATCAATGAGGAAGAGGGAATGGCTGAGGTAGAGGAGCTAATTTCTAGTGCTACAAGTGCCACAAGTGGGGGCACAGATCTTTTGAATGCCTTGAAGCAGAGCATTCTGTCTAGAGGGGAACATTTGTTGCATAGCCTAAGGAAGCTAAGGCACTTCACCAAGAAGTAGAAAATGCAGCGGAAATGGGGGTGGCCTTGGTTCTAAACAAAGTATTGCTAAAGCCAGCCAAGGAAACAGCTGAACAGACCCAATGGAAAGCACTACTCTCGATAGTTTGCAAATCACTTGGGAAGCACTACAAATTGATCATTGACAGTGGGAGTAGAGATAATTTGGTTGCCAACGAGATGGTGGAGAAGTTGGGATTGAAGCGACTTAAGCACCCCACCCCTTACAAGGTGTCGTGGCTGCAGAAAGGCCACCAGCTATTGGTTGATGAACAGTGTGAGGTTGAATGTCACATTGGCAGGTACAAGGACAAAGTTATTTGTGATATCATGCCAATGGATATGTGTCACATACTGCTGGGAAGACCATGGCAGTATGATCGGAAGGTGGTACATGATGGGAAAATGAACTGCTACAAGTTTGTTAAAGATGGAGTCAAGCATACACTTGTACCCATCAAGGAAGAGGAGACAGTAGAAACAAGAGGGACAAAAGCATTGTTAGTAGGTGGAAAACAGTTTGTGAAACAGATCGAGGAAAACAAAGTGAATTATGCTATTGTGAGGAGGGCAAAGAGAGTGTTGTTGCACACAGAAATGTCTGAATTGCTTGCAGAAATTCAAGAGATGCTATAGGAATTCAGAGACATTGTAGTTGATGATTTGTTGGACAAGTTGCCTCCCAAAAGAAGCATCAATCATCATATCGACTTCATACCCAGAGCAAGCTTACCAAATAATGCAGCATATCAAATGAGCCCCAAAGATAATGAAGAGATCAGGAAACATGTGCAGGAGTTGCTAGATAAAGGGCTGATAAGGGAAAGCTTGAGCCCTTGTGCAGTACAAACAGTTCTTGCTCCCAGGAAAGGAGGAGAATGGCGGATGTGCATGGATCCACTGGCCATCAACAAAGTCACCATTAGGTACAAGTTTCCCCTACCAAGGATGGATGATACGATGGACTGTCTAAGTGGGGTAGCATACTTCACGAAGATTGATCTGAAGAGTGGCTATCATCAAATCCGGTTTAGAGAAGGAGATGAGTGGAAGAAAGCCTTTAAGACTAATGAATGGTTGTACGAGTGGCTGGTCATGTTGTTCGGTCTAAGTAATTCCCCTAGTATTTTTATGAGGTTGATGAACGAAATGCTGAAAGAGTTCATCGGCAAGTTTGTGATAGTGTACCTTGATGACATATTGATTTTCAGTAGGACTAAAGAGGAGCACCTTCAACATGTTTGAAGAGTGCTGGAGAAATTGCAGTAAAATAAACTGCTGATAAACTTGAAGAAATGTACTTTCCTACAAAGAGAACTGGTTTATTTGGGCTTTGTAATTGCAGAAAATGAATTGAAGATGGATCTAGAAAAGATTGCAGCAATCATTAACTGGCCATCTCCGAGAAGCTTATTCGAGGTACGTATTTTTCATGGGTTGCTGAGTTTTTATCACAAATTTATAAGAAACTTTAGTGAAATCTACGCACCTATGTTGGACACCATCAAAAAGGCTAGTCAACCTTTTTGTTGGACCAAGGTAGCAGAGGATAGTTTTCAGTTCCTAAAGTAGAAAATTACAGAAAGGCCGATTCTAAGGTTACCAAATTTTAATAAGCCTTTCTAGGTTCGATACGACGCAAGTGGTAGAGCTATTGGCGCTGTACTTAGCCAAGAAGACAAACCTGTTGCGTTTTTCAGCGAGAAATTGAATGAAAGCAGGCATAAGTATTCCAAATATGACAAGGAATTTTATGTTGTCGTCCAAGCTTGAAAGCATTGGAGACACTACCTGTTGGATGGAGTATTTGTAGAGTTTCACCTTTGTGTTGAAACATATTAGTGGGCAGGCCAATAAGGTGGAAGATGCATTGAGCAGAAGAGCCTTTCTCTTACAGGAAAGTACAATAGAGGTGTTGGGTTTCGAGCATTTGAAATATTTGTACCAGATAGACACAGATTTCAAAGAGGCCTATGAAGCCTATCAAAATCCCATGCTGAGGAACAAAAGTCCATGGTTGGACTACAACTTGCAGGAGGAGCTACTGTTTAGAGGGGGATAGTTATGTATTCCTGATTGTTTGATGAGTGAAAATATTATATGGGAGAAACATAGCGGGGTTCTAGCCAGACATTTCGGCATAGACAAAACTTTGGAGCAGCTCAGACACTTCTATTACTGGCCAAGAATGCGAAAGGATGTACAATGGTATGTGAATAGATGTAAAGTCTGCCAAATGGTGAAGGGACATAGTCAAAACACTAGACTTTACACACCACTACCTGTTCCAAGTAGACCATGGGACTCAGTCAGCATTGACTTTGTCTTAGGATTGCCTAGAAAACAGTGAGGTTATGACTCAGTGATGGTGGTGGTAGACAGGTTTTCGAAAATGGCGCATTTCATTCCTTGTCGAAAAACTAGTGATGTCACTCACATAGCTCAACTGTTTTTCACGGAGTTTGTTAGATTACACGACCTACCCAGATATATTGTTTATGACAGGGACGTAAAATTCACGAGACACTTTTGGCACACCCTATGGAAGAAGTTGGACACACAGTTGAACTTCAGTTCTGCATATCATCCGCAGACTGACAGGAAAACGGAAGCGGTGAACAGGAGTTTGGGGAACTTGTTACGGAGCTTGACTGGGGAAAATTCACGGTTATGGGATCATGCGCTCGCTCAGGCATAATTCACTTATAACGATTCACCAAACCACAGCACCGGACACAGTCCATTTCAAATCCTGTACGACATGCATCCTCACAGAATACATGAGCTGTGGGATCTGGGAATGTTGGAGAAGAGAAGTGTTGATGGGGAAGATTTTGCTAAAGCGATGAGTGAACTACACAAACAGGTGATATTAAAGTTGTAGGACAGTGTTTAGAAATATAAACAATAGACGGATCTAAAGCAGCGAGAAGTCTAATTCAATATAGGTGATGAAGTCCTTGCACACTTATGTAAAGAACGGTTTCCTAAAGGCGTGTATAACAAGCTAAAATTCAAAAAGATTGGTCCCTGCAAGATTTTACGTAAATTCTCAGCCAACGCTTATGAGATACAGCTGCCACTTGATATAGGCATATCACCTATTTTCAATGTGGTAGACCTGTTCCCATATTCTGCCAACCTAGAGGAAGATAGTGTGGTACGGCCAGAATGGGACACCCAAGTTGGAGACAGTTCTTGGATGAGGCACATGCCTTCGGCTCAACCCCATGAGATCAAGAAGATTCTCAACGCATAGGTAGCCAAGAGGACTCGTAGGAAAGAGTATCTGTGATACCTTGTCAAGTGGAAGAACCGTCCAATTGAGAACAGTTCATGGCTCAACTCGGCACAGATACAGAAGGCGGGTTATTCTGTGGAGGAGCTCATGGAACGGAGCCATGAATTTTTCTTACCTCGGGAGCTTGATGCAGGAGAATCTAGTTGATGGTTCAAGAAGAAAGGAAAGGTTGTTTGGTCTCTGAATAGGACAGAAGAGGAATTGCTGTGTGAACAATGTAGTTGTTTTTCTTTTATGTTGTTTAATTTAATAAAGAACAATATGTAGGAAGGTAGAGGATTAATTAGGTAAATTGTTGCAAGTAATTAGTTTTATTTTCATGTCAATAACGTAGGACAATAATAGTTCTTGGAACTAAAAATGTGTAACCAATAGAATGTAACCAACAACAGTTGGAGAAAAACAATTCCATGCAATCATTTTAAAAAGAGAACAAGACACAATTGTAAGGGCTCGACTTTTAAAAAGAAAGAGTGAGAAAGCTAATAAAATATCTCTGAGCACATAGACATTTCTTTCCAACAATATGTAACTGTTTATCTACCTGTCATTATTTTCAATTTCTAGAAACACTAAAAGTCTAGTCTCTGTTTTGTTTTACAAGCGTGTACACACACAAACATGTTTCGAATTGCATTGATTCAAGCAAGCCTACGAACCGAAACAAATTTGTAGACATAACTCAAGAACACGTTGCAAAAATAAGGGCATACAAACCCTGACCCTAACAAGTATACGAATGCAGAGGAGTCTAGGATGAGTTGTATAATTCAAGCATTAAAATATAGACAAGGCATAAGCATTTCTGAACAGCAAACCAAGCAAATTATCCATGTATGCCTGAAGAGTAAATCCATTTGTTTCATTTATAAAATAAGCACGAGAAATCTCTGTTCAATCATATACAGTTCCAAAACCTTGTTCAAATATTTATACAATCCATATTATAACACCTTACAAAGTTCGAGGGTATCATAGCATGTGGGCCTAGAAACACTAAGGCAAATCCTACAGCAATTAACCACCAGAGCAACCATGCAAGCCAATGGCCTATGACTTCATATAGTCGACGACTCGAGAAATCATTGAGACAAGAATTACATAACCCTAGCCTACAACAACGAATACAAGTGACAAGAAAAATAGGGAATGACCCTACCCGGGTCTAGCCAGAGCCTCAAAGAGCCGAGGTCCAAAACCCTCCAGGACATTATACCTACAACAACAAACATTCACCGAAGTTCATCAGTATTGAGTGGTAGAGCAAGTAAAGAACAGAAGAAAGAACAAATCCTGGCTTCGAATTTACCTGGCAGAGACAAGCTGCAGTCATTGCAGTCAATTAGGGTCACCCTGCTCATGGAGGAGCAAAAACATCAGTTTAACTAAGTGGAAAGAGGAGATGACTGATAACATAGAACTAGAAAACTTACCTTTGCATTGCTAAAGAAGCTGAAGCTGAGACCCTGCAACCGCATCCTGTTCAAAACCGAGAAAATACAACCAGAGACTCAACAACAGTCACATTGAAGGACTCAAGACCAGAAGGAGTCACATTATCTAGCAAACAATCAACATTGGCATTGCCCACAGAGAAATATCAGAATTGAACCATCAAACTACAGTTTCATAATTGACAGCAACAATAGGCGCAGATAAAGCAACGTGAATGAAATTAACAGGTTCAACAGAGGTTCATACCAAATAGAAGATGAGTTTTCTCAGGTCAAGAGCCGAGCTAGAGCACAATAATAGAAAAATTTACACAGAGACAACCACAACATAACTATAAATGCAGAGCTCTCAAGACTCAAGCAAACGTGCATGCAAATGACCAAAGTTAGGCTTTGAGTCTCCCATACCAAGGCGGGGTTGACAATCCCAAGAGGGTGGACACTTGTCCCTCAACTGTTAGCACAAGTACCAATCATAAGTGCTGACCCCAAATCTATTTTAAAATCATTACAATCAACTACCAAATGAACCAACGTTACATGTAATCCAGTTGCCATCATTTAATTTCATTCATTTTCGCATTATTAACTTTGGGTAGTGTGACAAGGGTGGGTTGGACCCATCATCTTAGAGGTAGATTTGTAGAGATTTTGTAGGACATTTCTTTAATATATTACTTTACGCGGTGGACAGAAGCAGTTCCGCTTAAACAAGTGAATAATTAGGAAGTCATCAATTTCCTTTAGCATAATATCATTTCTAGGTTTGACATTCCTACTTCACTTTCTTTTTATAATGCAACATATTTCTCATCACTAAAACTGTCTCTATGTTTTTTCATTAGAAAGTGGAATTGTATTGAAGCATTAAGATAATTTTTATCCACAGGGGAATGGTCTTGTTGAGTCAAAAAATAAGAACCTTATCCGTATCACTAAAAATACCATATTATCTGAACAAAGGCACTAACATTTCACTTTGGTAAATGCTTTGTGGGCTGACCGAGTCATGCCAAATATCTCTCTCAACACCTCCTCTTACTTCCTAGTGTATGGAAAAGAAGCCATCCTCCCTCCTAACATTTACTTTCCCACTCTCCAACTTTCACAAGAATCCCAAGGCAAGTCATGCTTATTAGTGTAGCGTAGGATGGACACTCTTCACAAGTTGTAGGAAGAAAGGTTGAAATCAAAAGAAATATTTCCACTTCATCAGAACTGTATCAATAGGTGGTTTAGCAAGAATTTTGTAGGGAATAATAACTTTAGTGTGGGTGACTTAGCCTTGAAGTGGGACAAAGCCCATGAGGAAAAAGGAAAACACATTAAGTTTCAATCCCTGTGGATTGGACCATTCATAATTCACAAAAAGCTTGGCCCACACATGTATTGTCTGCAATCATTTGATGGGAGGATTGACTCTCTCCCCATCAATGGCCAAGACTTAAAACATTATTTTCAATGAACATATGGGGTTGTGCCCCACACTATGTACATTATTTTCTTTTTTTCTTGATTTTATTTTTTTGTTTTCTCTATGTGTCATGTAAATAAAGGTTGTGTTTCAATGTGTTTCCTAGCTTCTTTGTGTGTGGATGAGTTAGAAGAGAGTCTTGTGACACTTGAACAATTGGCTAGCCTTCTGTCCATCTTCCTTCTGTTGGTTATATCTTTTGGTCGATGAAGTTCCGACAGAAAATATGATCCTTCTATAAGGAAAGTTTTGGTTAAACCATGAACTTGTGTCTATTCAGGAAAACCTCGTGCCTATACTCAGTTTTTTATGTTTTTGTGTTGTCATGCCTATCCAATTAGTAGAGAAGGAGAAGGGGAAAAATATAAATGAGAAAACCTAAATCAGAGGTCTCTATATGATTCTCTAAAGGAACAACCTCTTTTTCTCTCAATAAGTCGGGATCCCTCTTTTTTCCTTAAAATGAATAAGTGCCAATGCACAATCCTATAAAATAAATAAATAAATGTGAAAGAATGGAAAATCTTCCTATGCAGAGAGGTGAAGCAAGAAACTCTATGAGGGTACTGTCCAGGCTCACATTAGGGGAATCTTGAGGTCTAAAATGGAATTGCTAAGGAAATTATAAAATAATAATGGAAATAATAAAATAATATTGATTACATCATCAAATTTTAGAGGGAGAAAAGGAAAAACTATTTTTTCAACTTATGTCCATATGGGTTTACTCAAATTTCAAGAGGCAACACTTGTTGGATGAAAATTTTGATTCCTTATCCAAGGAGTACCCATGTTTCGTACTTTCAATGGACCCTACTACATGAAAAATGAGAAATACATGAAAGCAATGATTACAATCACATTTTTTCATGTATTTCTCATTTTTATGTAGCAAGGTCCATCAAAAGTATGCAACATGGGTACTCCTTGGATGAGGAATTAAATTTTGCATCTAACGAGTACTTTCGCCTGAAATTTGGGTAAAACCTTAGGTAGATAAGTTTAAAATACGAATTAAAAACCTATTTTATTATTTTATTACTTTTTAATCATTTTACTTTTTTACTCCAAAAATGGTGAATCATCCGCCATGGTTGACAACATCATCTTGAATCCTATTGGTTTTTATAAAGTTTATTTTGGTTGTACATTTTTCTTAGGAGGCCCATTTTGGACCTCAAAATTCCCCTAATGCAGGCAACGAAGCAATGCCTATGTTCCTATAGTGACTCTGTCGGGGTACTGTCTAGGCTCGCTAGTAGCGGAGCAACACCAGAGATGAAAAAACATACTCTGAAAATCTTAATCTCGTGAACTTCACTACCCTTCCCAACTTGAAACTTTGCGATATCGTTGAATCTTATGATGTGTTCAACCGAGAAAGGTATGATTGGGACCATGTTTATTCACAGGGTAAGTGGGAAGACCAAGGTAATCCACAAGATGAATCAATACTCCCTGAAGAACCAAGGCCCTGCATAAAAGAGTTAACCAAGGTAGAGAGACTAGAATTCTACCAGCGTGTCACAAAGTGTTTTCACTGCTACAACACCTTCTAAAATTTTGGCTTAAACTCAATTCCAAAGCCTTCTTAGGTATTGTACATTGTCATCACAAACTTTGAAACTCATTCCATGTGTTTCCTTGAGGATCTTTTTCCCCTTTGCAAGATAGGAAAAATGTCGTATTTTCGCTTGTCGGTTGTCACATCATGTATATAAGCCTATTCTGGTGGTTTCAAGAGGTCACATTTGTGTAAATGAGTTGTTTTGACCATGTAAAGATCCATCGCACACATTTCAAAAATTTTGAGAATTGTCGCACAAGTCATCACAGTCGTCGCAAAGAGTATCTTAAGTGTCAGACTTGTCGTAAAGTTTTTGTATAGTTGTCACATTGAGGGAAATGTATTTTCGTGTGTCTTGGATGATCTAAGTTGTTGTTTCGTCAAGTATTATAAGTGCGTTATCATAGTCGAAGTTTTATCACTGTTCACATCAACCTCACTAATCCCGCACTTAGTCATTTTCTAGAAAGCTTCCCGACCAAGAAACCTAGCTTCAACCAACCTCCTTGAACTGCGTACTACACAAAATCAGTCGTCATCTATGACCTTGCCTCTTGTCACTGCGCAATGCACACTTTCTTCCTCCCATAACTGCCGCACTATGATGTTTCTGTGCTCAAGCCCTGGCCTTGGTTCCCAGAATTGCACAAATTTTCCTCCTAGCCAAGCCTTAACTGTGCACTACATAGTCCCTAGCCTCACACTCATCCTTGATCTCCCGAATTGTGCAGCTGCATAATGGTCCACCCTCTATTGTCTCCCAGAACTACGCAATGTGCTCACCCAATGCTCATTCTCTCAACTTGTCACACTGACCGTAGGAATTATGCTGTTTGTCCCCTTAGCCCAGGTTGAACTGCACACTCCACAGTCTCAAGGCTCAAGGCTCCCCTTGCCTACTTGAATTGTGCAATTGTGCACTCATTGAGCCCTTTTTCCAGCCTTCCATTCGGTTCCAGCTCAGTCAATGGATCGACATGCTCAATCTTAGACTAGGGGGTTTTTGAACTGATGCCGTCTCATCATGAGTGGATTGCAAAAACAGGTACCTTATTATGCCATGGCGAGATGATGAAGAAGGAGATGAATGAGCACAACATGCCGAAAGACCATCTTGTAACTCAATAAGAAAGCTGATCAATTAAGAGAAAGAAAAGGTACACTAGTTTGCGATCACCATTCAAGACTTGAGATCATTGAAGATCCCTTATTAGCAAGCCATGCAAAGGTGAAAAGAGGAAGACCTACAACACACAGTGGCAGTAGTGGCTTGACATTGTGACATCATCAAGTAAGTCTATGTCAGTAGCGTCATGTCATGTTATGAGTTGTCACATGCCACACCATTGTGGTTAATGATGTAAATTATGTTTCGAAATGTATTGTAAAGTCGAAGTCCAAAGGACATGTATGGAATATGAAAAGTCATGTAAAGTTGAAAAGTCATAGGAAGTCAAATAGTAATGAGGGTAGACAAAGAGTCATAAGGAAGGTGAAGCATCACTCCCTCATTGTTATATATACACCCTCATTGTAAGAGGAAAGGACTTTTAACCTTGTCTCTTCCCACAATGCATTGGATAGAAAAGCTAGTTCTTTTGAGGAGCAAGGAGTGGCTCCAATGCTCCATTGTTAGAGCTAGTGGTGTTCATTGTATACACGTGTCTTGGAACTTTTTCTTAATATAAGAAGCTTTATGGGCTAGTGCATTATTCTTGCATGGATTGTGGATATTTGTAAGACCATCCTGTCAATGTTTTTAATTCATGTTTTCTTTCATCTGTGCTAAAGTAGTTGAACTATTTTGGTTATTTTGGTACTTATGATATTGAGAATGTATTGCAACTGTTGTCACATCCGCATGGACTATTCCACTGGATATTAGACATATCCTGCTCATTACATTGGTTGCACCAACCGGTGCATCTCTGTGGACTATTTTGCTTGATGTTGTATGGATCCTTCTCGTTTATGTGTGTCTCTACTAGGGTGGTACTACTACCTCTATGTTAGAGGCTCATTTTAACACACATACGATTGAACACTCACCAGACACATCCCCTTGCTTTTTGAAGACACATTTTCATTCCTCTCTCTTGCAGACAATTAGAGCCAAGGCATATCTTTAAGATAAATGACAACCGGGCCATATTCTAGATGGGGCTCCTATCCCAAACAGTGTGAGGTCTAAATGGGACCACATATCGGGGAGATCCCTGGAATGTTGGTGGGTCTAACATTATCAACGGGTTGGTGATAACATTAATTGCAATTTCACTTTTAGATATCCTCTCAGTTTAGGCTTTGACCCCATTTCTTAGTCTAGTGAAAAATAGTTTGTGATTGCTTTATCATCGGCAGAGCCTGAATATAAAGGTTGCATTTACATTGTTTGGTTGTAGAGCTTCCTCACTAAGCTTGGTATCATATTTGATCATTCAATTATCATTGGGCGTGACAATGAAAGCACACTAAAATTTTGCAGAGATCCATTGCAATGGCAACAAACAAAACATATTGAGATTCATATGCACTACATCCAAGTACATGATAGGATCATTGACTTGCAGTATTGTCCCACTTCTAAACATAATATTGACATCTTCATAAAGAATCTCACTGAGCATAAGTTTTACTTTCTATGAGACTCCCTTAGGATGAAGGACACAATTACTTAGTAGTATTAATTTTTTAGTATTGTATTTTGAGGGGGGTTTTGTTCCCATGTGCTTTTCCCTCTTTCTTCTTCTTGCATTTGTTCTATGTTGTCAAGATGCATTGTAAAATGGGTACATGACATTGCTTCTTGTTGTGACCTATTCATTCTTTTCTCTCTAGTAATGCTTCAAGTGGTTATTGGAGATAACATACACTTAATGGTACTTTAGTTAAACTAGTAAGTGGAGTTATGCATGGAGACTTCATTATTATCACCAAAAAGACATTCCACGAATGCATACATGTGTTTTACTAATCTCTCATTTTTTTTATGCATGAATAAAATTCATCAATCTTTTTTCTTCTTTAATTACAAATGTTCATTATTATAAGTGTAAGTTCAACTACAATTTTACAATAAATATGTAATCAAATTTACTTTGCATTGTTGATCAGATTCCCAGCTATTTCCAAATTCTACAATCATAAACTTAACTGGTCACATTCCCAAATATTTCTGGAATTCTACAATGTAATTAAACATACACCTCTGGCCGCAAATAACCTAGAGAGTGCTGACTAAATTCCTTATAATTGACCCAATAAATCAACCAACCTGAACTGTACATGCTGTCAGTTTTAACTAAATTCCATATAATCATTAACGCGCACCAAAAATTACAAATACAAAGCACTTCAAAGTATTCGAATCGAGAACTCACTTACTACGAAATGCTTGCAATCAAACATTCCAGAGAAAACACACTTCAAAGATTCTTTGAAACTCAGGCGGACAATGCTGGAATCCAAAATAATTCAAGCAGCTGACTTTAATTCTCGTTGGATTTACTGTGTTCTCACAGTAGTAGTAACTGGACTGTTTGGTAAGATTTTAATAAATTTCGGTATAAATTTTTATAAATTTAAATTATAGTTGTTAAATTTTAAATGTAACAGAAGTTTTTGATGGGGCTGAATCTATTTCTACTATTAAACACATAATTCAATTCAAACACTACTGCTAAGAAATTTAATAAATCTTTTTACCCAAATACTAATCACTTTTAACTATCCAAACGATTCCTCACCTCGGTAAACACTTCCGTTCTTAAATGGAGAAACTGGATATAAGTTGGTTTGCATTAACCGAATGTGTAGGTATTAATTTGCGGAGGTTGTTGACTCTGGACTGCAGCAGTAAGTAACTGATCGACTGACGCAATCACTATCTCATCAGGCGCCGTAGGGGGCTGCGATACCAAAGTAAAAATACCTCATCAGTCGGCTGCATCTGAGGTTATTTTGACATCTCACTCTTCTTACTCTCCACTTGCCAATCTCTTCTTGAATCCAGCCACAAGACGCTTCATCCTCAAGCCGATTTTTTCGTAAACTTTGGCGAAATTAAATTGCACGAAGAAATATCTCAAAATTATCGGAATGAGCATACATGAATGAGAGCAAATTATGAATTGCCATAAGAGAGAACCGAGTGCTTCTGGCTTAATTAAGCCGAGCCGTGACATTATAATAATGCTTTCATAGAATAGGGTACTGGGTTAACTACTTTTGGCTGAGAAATTGCACGAAGAAATATGTTATGGATCAAGGAATGATGACTCCCCGGCTTGAAAAGAGATTTCAGACCATCGAGCAGCAGGCGATGATGTGTAAATATGGCATTATATTATGCGTTTGCATTTTCACTTTACTCATTACACTGTCATATTATTATTGCCCAGATGGCCAGTGCGATGGCAGAAAAGGTGTCTACACGCTGCCTGATCATGTAAGTTGGGGTTTTATAACAATTTTTTATACATCTTATTTTCTGAACTCTTACAATAATCTGTCATGGATAGGTTTACAATATTGTCTCAGGTTTACAATATTGTTTTAGGTGATTGGTTATATATGTGATATATGTATGGTTATGGGTTATAGAGTTTGAATGCCTCTAATGGTTTAGAGCATATGTTTTCTCTCAAGAGGTCATAGATTCAAAATCAGAGGGAGTAAAGTATGTATGTCTTCATAGACTTAGCAGTATTGTGTTGTGCGAAAACAGACATGGACTCTCACACACCAATTTGGTGTATGGCTTGGCCATGACCTTAAAATTGGATAACAATAATAATATTCATTTTTGTGAACCTAGACTTAGCAGTATTGTGCTGAAACAGGGGAGTCTCATACACCAATTTGGTGTATGGGTTCGCCATGACCTTAAAATTGAATAACAATAATAATATTCATTTTTGTGAACCTAGACTGAGCAGTGTTGTGGGGAAACAGGGGAGTCTCATACACCAATTTGGTGTTTGGCTTGGCGGTGACCTTAAAATTGGATAATAATAATAATATTCATTTTTGGGAACCTAAACTTAACAGTGTTGTGTGGAAACAAAGAGTGTCATACACCAATTTGGTATCTGGGTTGGTAGAGACTTTAAAATTAGATAATAATAATAATTTCATTTTTAAGAACCAAACTGTGTATTAGATTAACTAGATCCAACAATTTGATAGACACTTCACCTGTATTTTAATTTTTTGAATTTTAAGATCTTAAATAATGATTTAGAATGATAGGTAAAATATCCACTAATGGTGAGACAAGGTTAACCCACTACACAATTTGCTTCTCAAATTTTTGTTACAATCATTACACGGATTTTTTTCCTTCTATAAATATATTATCCTTCTATAAATATATTTCCATGGCTATTAGTGTTGAATGAGTGCCAAACTCTTGCAGAGTGCCGAGGTGGGTTCGCCAACAGCCATCGCTGAATTGCGAAGTGTTTTAGAAAAAGCTTCAATGCCAAACAAGACTGTGATAATCACACCCATAAACGCAGCTTGGGCAGAAGAAAACAGTATACTAGATTTGTACTTGCAGAGTTTTCGAATTGGCGAAGGGACACAACAGTTATTGAATCATGTCCTCCTCGTTGCAGTCGACGAACAGGCATTTAAACGTTGCCAGCAGATTCATCCACACTGCTATTTTCTGCTGAAACAAGGACCTAAATTTTCAGGGGAGAGGGTTTTTATGACCCAAGAATACTTGGATCTGATGTGGGTCAGAATAATTTTTCTGAAACATGTGTTGGCATTGGGTTACAGCTTTGTTTTCTCAGTATGTGTATTTCAATTTCATACATTGTAGAGGTACTTCACCAATAGTTAATTATTGCAATATCTCTCCAGCTAATCATGGCTTTCAATCCAATCTAGGAATACAATACAATGATTAATTGATTCTATTGTATAATGATTTACTGAACAGGATGCCGATATACTGTGGTTCCGGAATCCGTTCCAATTGTTTGATGAAAAAGCTGATTTTCAGATTGCCTGCGATCATTACACGGGCGATCCACACAATCTATCCAGTAACGCCAACGGAGGTTTCAACTTCGCTCGTTCCAGCAATAAAAGTATTAAGTTTTATGAATGGTGGTATGAGTCCAGGACATCCTACCTCAATCTGCACGATCAGGCCGTGTTAAACAGTATCAAATTTGGGAGTTACTTGTCTGAAATAGGGTTGAAGATGGTGTTTCTGGATACCAAGTACATCAGTGGATTCTGTGAGCAGAGAGCAAGTTTGAATGATGTATTCACCATGCATGCCAACTGTTGTGTAGGCATGAAGAACAAGATTGCTGATTTGAGATTAACTCTGGACGACTGGGCATACTTTCGCGCTCTCAATGGGAGTCTAACAACTGTTGTCGATTGGAGAGCCCCTGAATCATGTTTATCTTTTGGAACAACAACATAGATTACAAATTCGTGGCCGAGGATTGATTGCCATTCCCTCCCAATTTTTTTTAAGGTGTTATTTGCAGGCTGATTCATTACCGCTATTCAAAGAAAACTAGGCCACTTGGAATCTGGTGATTTGTAAGGGGTAGGGTTCCACTCTTGCCTGATGTCTCTGGGTGATGGGTTATTAACTTGTTTCTTTAAGTTTTCACTCTGCCAGATGTATCTGGATTTTCTTAAATCTTCACTCCGGTCAGATGTCTCTAAGTCTTGTGACTTTACTATGTTTCTTTAAATTAACACTGAACTAAACCAACACAGTTTTAAATCATACTCCAAAATTTTAAAGATGAAAGTTATAATTATTTATGTGTATTAAATGTTAAAATTATCTAGATTTTGAAAATATTATATGAAGTTTCTAAAATATTCATTGTCCCTGTTAGCGCAGTTGTTTTCCAAAATATTCATTCGTCCCAGTAAATGTGATCGTTTGCCCCGTTGTTGTCTAATGTCAGGGGATGTGTGCAGCATTGTGAGGGACTTAATTTAATGCTTATTACAGATTGAGTTTTGATGTTAATTAAGGAATATTGATTATAGAATATGACAATGAAGAAAAAGGATATTTCGGAAATCTGCAATCACATAAGTTAAGTTCAAAAATTGATTCGTTGTGCTAAGAGGATAGACGAAGATTAATTCATATTGAAAATGATTGGAATTATTGCCACTTAAATCGAAAAAGAGACGGAGATCGACGATCAAATTTGAGCTTTTTAGGACCTTCCTGCATCCTGGAGATGGTGAAGAATATCTTAATACTTGTCCTCGAGAAGGTGTTCAGGAGTATGCTATACGCTTGTAATGGGTATATTTTTAAATTATGGGTTGAAATTTTAGAATTTGAATTACAGTATCATACATACATGTGTAAAAGATGACTTTTTGAAATAGAATAATTTGAGTAAAAATTAAACAAATTATTTATTATTTATTTTAATTTTTAAAATATTTCACACAAGATAAGATAAAAATATTTAGCTGAGAATGTTTTAAATATAATAATTTTAAAATATTTATTGAGAGAATGTTTTAAATATATAATTTTTTGTTTTTCTTATGTGAAATATATTATTTTGAGCTCCACGGGGTAGAAGAGTTGGTAATCACAATGAGGTGAAGTTCTTTAGAAATGCGAGCTCTGTAGTGAAGGCCGTGAGTTCAAATCTCCTCGACTTACCCTGGAGCTGTATAGAGGGGGAGGCACATCGCCCAGTGGTTATAGAGGTAGCAGTCAGAATCGACCCTGTGTAATGCGAGTCATGAGGCCGGGTAACGCTAGTCGCGAGGCTGCCCTTGTTGCCGATTCCATTATAATAAAAAAAAAAGAAATATATTATTTTGACTTATTACAATATTTTATAAGAAGTATATTTTAATTTAAAATTTAGAAAATAAAAATTTACCAGGAAATTTAAAAAATCACTAGGAGAAAAATGAAACTGAAAATATTTTTATGATATATTTTAGAGTTGTTTTGGCAAATGCTAAAAAATTAGAGATAATTTCAAAAATAAGAGTGTGTGAAGTTTGATATGAGGTACAATATTTACCAAAAAACATTTGAACTTTTAAACTAGTAAGTTATTGTTGATTGGGTTGCAAAACTAAAGGAAATCGTTTATGACCACTTAGTTTATGATCGTTTATTTATATTAAGTTTTTTGTTTGTTTTTTTTGGCAAGTTAATGTTCTATTCATATAGGAAAAAAGGAGTACATTCAGTGGTTCAGAAAATAGGTGGTCTCACCCCGACCAGGCTTGTTGACCCAAATTTGTACCAGATGACAAAAATAGAAAAGGGAAACTAGGGACATTGTCCATAAAGGGTAGAGCCAAAGGCACCAAAATACAGATAAAACATAAAAAACACTAGAGAGCATACTAGTCGTCCAATGTGATGGAGGAAGGGTTATCTGAGGTCGTTCCTGGAGGAGGCGGAGGACGAAAGTCACAGTGGACGTGCCCTTGAAAGCCAACCAAGTCTCCAAATTTTCTACTTTTTCGGTTAGTTGATTTTGGTCTTGCTAAAGCACCACCAGTCTCTCTCGGACTTGGCACTGAAAATAGTGCATTTGGTCCAACGTTGCCATCTGCTATGTATGCTCGTCGCGACAGAGTCTCTCAGTTGTGTCCACTCTTTCTATCAAGCTATTGATAAATGCTTGATAGTTCTTCAAGTAGCAATGCTGGATACCCTGACCTTCGTTTGCTTCGGCTCGACTGTACCCACGATTCCACTTGCCACCCTAGGATCCTCCACCCCGACGACTCGGCTTTTGAAACCTTTTTACCACCACCCCTATTGGCACCTCGTTTACCTCCTCCATGGCCTCCACACACTCCCACACTAGCCAGTCGCGCGCATCTAGTGGTCTTGCCACCCTGGTGGAGAGCCCCAGTGGCAATTACCAAGTCCACCACACCCGCAGTCCCAAGGGTGGCTGGGGAAGGGGAATGCCCACGCCACGCAAGGGGTTTCATAATTCTCAAAGATGGTGAACCACTGTGTTCAAAATCCACAGGCCAAACCCGCCACTAGAGAAACCAAACACCATTGCCAGCAGAACCAAATGCCACCACCCACCACACGAGAGAAACACAATACCACCGCCCACTACCTATAAAATACCACCACCAGTAGAGAAACCAAATATTGTCACCCACCACACCAACACAGACAATTGGAAGAAAGATAATGACAAAGTAGTCAGTGCCTGAGCCACGCCTGAGTGCATCTTCCCCCAGGGCAGTGACTAGCCTCCGAATTTGCCTTGCAGAGACCACCCACCAATCCGCCAAACGCCATTGTGCCCACACTGAAGATCATGAAATAGGAAATTTAAACTAGTTTTCAACCACCTACCACTCAATTTCCTATATTGTGGGTTCCAGCTTCCACTTCTAGACTGAGCAAACATGCTTACGAGGAGGAAATCGAATGGAAGAGGTCTCGTCCAATCAGATTCCCATCCTTACACACGGAAATAATAACAAAGAGGCTTTGTAACAAGGTCCATCTTGACACACTTCTCTAGCAAATTCCCAAGATGAGTACACACAAACCACTCCTACCAAACAACCTCCTGTGACACTTTCGTTTTCTCCCTAGAGGCCACCGCAAGGTCCAACACCAGACCAGAGCATGAATATGAATGTCGAGCTCCCTCATCTTCCTATGCCATAACTGTTTTCCACCCAAAACTCCAACGTGATGTTAATAGTCGTACGAGCTTCCAACCTGCTAATATTACGTCTCCCATTACATGTGCTTTGGTGAAGGGACCGAAAGGACTGTTCCTCACCCCCACTCCACCTATATTCACACATGAGGCTCCTCCTCCGCGTGTTGCAAGTACCTCACCCCTATCGGGAAGAGTCGACCTCCTCCACACTTCTTCGCAAGTCAACCAGGAAATTCTTTTGGGAGGAGAGGGGCTAGTCTTGGCAATTTCTTGGCCCTGAAGCTCACTACCCCAATTCGCCAATTTGTCTGTCACTTTATTTCCTTCACGATTGATGTGTTCAGTTATCACATTATCGGAGGAGGAGAGTCTAGAGAGTATTTGTTCCCCTATAAGCTCCAAACACTAACTCATTATGACCTTTGATAGAGGAGAACCATTAATAAGACGTTGGAGCATGGATATAGCGATTTGAGAGTCTCTAGTTACTTGCAGCTTCATGATGCCCATATTTGTTGCTTCCTGCAAACCTATATCCAAAGCTATGTATTAAGCCATGTTGTTGGTGGTGTGGCTGTAGGATGCAACATAGAATTTGAGGACCTGCCCTTTGTCATTCTAAAGGATTCCCCCAAGGCATGTTGGGCCAAGGTTCCCCTCTGAGGCCCCGTCAAAATTGAGTTTAACTAAGCCCTGCAGTGGACAAGTGAATGCATCTGAAGGGACATGTTGAGGCATAGGTAGAAGGGTGGGGCCTGAAGAAGGGGGCTCCCTCCAGATATCTATTGCGAGAAGAATAATGCATTCCCGCCCTTCCGCCTTCCAGTCCTCCTCCGACCATGGTGAAATCAATACAATTTCCTTAAGGTTGTGGAGAATAGTGTGTTAGGCATTGATGGGGTGGAACTCTTTTGAGTGGAAGACTGCCCTGTTTCTACCTTTCTAGATGTTCCATAGGACGAATCCTTGCGACTTGCACCATGCTCGATTGATAATTGGGTTCTTGAACAGGGTCCATCTCCGCATGTCTAGAGACACCCGAAGATTGTTAACAGACCTATTAGTGAATCCAAAGACCTCTGAGTGACATATCTAGACTTCCAGTGTCTTTGGGTAGAAATTTAGAAGGTAGTCAGCCATTTCCTCCTCCTAGCAACATAAAGGATAGTAGGACAGACAGAGAAATCCCATCTTTCATATTTTATCCCACATCAGAAGCTTACCTTGTCTAATTAGCCATAAGAAGAAGGAGACTTTTGGCCAAAGTGAGAGTACCAACCCCTTTTCCATAGAGGGTGTGGCTCTATGTCTCCCACAGAATATTTCAATGAGTATGCCTCTTTAACAATGAACACTCCTTGCTGTCGATATCCCCAGCGTAATCTATTGGGTTCTCCATTATTCAGAATTGGCTGCAAGTGGAGAATCATAAGGAGGGCTTCCCAATTCAGAAGGGGGTCATAAGGAGGCCAATTTTCAGGGGATTTCCACTTTCTCCACTTTGAGCCCGGCAGAGGGCCACTCCAGAGGTCTTGGACATAATTTGCACCAGTCTAGGAGGTGAATTCCTAGAGAGTTGAAAACTTCGAATCTTGATATAATATGGGAGATTGCATTCATTGATTGGTCTAGAATTTAGCTTTTCTTCCACAGTGGACTTCCCAGAAACCGTGTTTATGAATGAAGTCTTATTGTGCCTTGACTCGGTTCCAAATCGAGGAACCCGATGGGAGGTCCTGGTGGTGGTAAAGGGGATTTTGCCAACCCTTAACCCCATATTTAGCTACCCAGATGTTCTTCCATAGCTCCTGCCTGCCTTGGATCCAGCGCCACCACACCTTTGCACTAAGGGCCATAGATAATAGCGCAGGATATTTTAGTCTAAGGCCATCATCGGTATTTGGTTTACATAGCTTCTCCTAGGCCACTAAGGCCCATTTGTGACCAATCTAGGCCCTCGACCATAGAAATCAACAAAACCTTGTTGTCATTTCTTTATAGATGCTACTAGGTGTCGGGAGTGCCGACAATTGGTATAAAGGGATTGCCTAAAGGACCGCCTTTAACAACACAAATATTCTAGCTAAGTTTAGAGCCCAGAGGGTCCAACTCGAAATTTTCTTGTCTATGCGGGAGAGAACATCCTTCCAAATGGAGGTCCTGAGAGATTTAGGCACTAGGGGGACTCCAAGATAGGTGCTGGGAAGTTTCCCGATTCTAAAGCCCAATGTTCTAGCAAGGTGAGCTTGCACTCTGGGGTGAGTGTAGAAGAAGATGTCTGATTTCTTACCATTTATCAAAGTGCCCTGAGGTCGTTTGGAAGGTGTCCAAAATTTTTGCCAGCTTCTTAGCCTCTTTCAATGTTGGCTTCCCAAATAGCATGTTTTCATCCAAAAACTATTGATGGGTTACTACAGGGATTGTTTGAGAGATGCGGATGCCCAAAAGGGCCCAAGAATTCATCGCTGCCTTAATGAGCTAACCCCCAACCCTTCTTCCATGATAATGAGTAAGAGAGGGGAGATAAGTTCACCCTGTCTAAGACTTATTGATCCTCGAAAGGGGTAGGATGGGGCTCGATTCACAAGGATGGAGTAGAACGGAGTTTATATCAAGGATTTGACTTGCCCAATCCATGCTGAGGAGAAACCAAAGATAGTCAGAACAAAAAATAAAAAACCCCAATTCAAACGATCATAGGGTTTATAGATGTCCAGTTTGATAATCATACCTAACACTTAGGAAGAAGCTAAGGTGTGCACCATCTCATGCATAGCTAGAATAGTTGAAAATAAATTAATATTATTTTGTATTAATGGAGAAATGGTTACACAAGTTGTAACGTATCTCCTTAGTTTAGGATTTGTTCCTAGAGTTTAGGAGTTTGGTTGCAACTGCCTGTTGTACTTAATGATGTAATCTTTCATTCATGAATAGTAGAGTGTATGGAGAGAGTTCTCTTTGTTTGATTACATTCTCTAGGTCCAGTACTCACCTGTGAGCTGTAACTCCTCCTTTTTCAATTCAAGTCTGATTTTTATCTTGGTATCAGAGCACAGAGTAGGGACAACCTAGTTTTTTTTTTCTCTTTAGGGATGCATCCTTGTACATAACTATAGTGGCGGTGGAGTATACAAAAGATTTGTAGGATCAGGTGGACTGCAGTAACACCTGTAGCACAAGTCCCAGATGACTAATCATCTCTGAGTGCAAGAAAGGGTTGGTGCTGTTTTGACGGGAACAATCGCGCCATTTTTGAGCAGAACAATCACACCACTTGGCGTGGTTTTGAGAGGGATAGTTGCGCCAACGGGCCAGAAATTTCTATTGGCACGGAAAATCAAGCCTTAAGCATGCCAATTTCGTGCCTCACGTTGATTTTGTTTTTGGTGTGGGTCTTTCGCTGTCGAGAAGCGCCAACCTCTTTCTCTTTGGAAGATCTGCAATTTTTTTCTTTTTTTTTGCAGATTAGCCTTGCCCGGTGGTGGCCCTGACTGGTGGTGGCACTTTGAAGCTTCAGATCTACTCAGTGGCAGTAGATCGGATTTGCCTGGTGGTGGCACATTGGAATTCCTGATTTGTTTGGTGGCAGCAGATTGGATTTGCCCGGTGGTGGCACATTAGAAGTTCCTGAGCTGTTCAGTGGTAGCAGATCAGATTTGCCCGGTGGTGGCACATTGGAGTTCCTGATCTGTTCAGTGGCAACAGATCAAACTTGCCCAGTGGTGGCTCATTGAAGGTACAATTTTTTTTTTTAGCAAAACAGAGGTTCAGATCTGGTATATGGTGTTTTTTTTTTTGTGACCTGAAAGTGTTTAGTTGGATAGACTTATTCATCAGAGGATCAGAAATTTTATCAGTCCAATATGAATAACAATATAGAATCGTACCTCCACGAGTCTGGCAAACTCGATGGATCGAATTTCACCAACTGGAAATTCAAGATGCAGATTTTACTTGAAAGCACAAATGTGTGGTAGATTGTTATAGGAAATGAACTGAGACCAGGATCAGCTACACAAGAGCAAGATTGGGATAAAAGGGAGACAAAAGCAAAGGTCATATTGAAGATGTTCGTCAAGAACAATGTTATCCCACATATTAGGGACTGTAAATCGACCACTAACATTTGGACGACGCTCAAAATCCTATACCAGATACAGAATACAAACCGTGTCTTATCACTTAAAGGCAAGCCGTTTGCATTGAAGATGGAGGAGAATGAGTCCATTGCTGGATTCATTGCTAGAGTTAAATATTTGAAGGACAGATTGGGAGATATTGGAGAGAAAGTTTCCGATTCAGATCTGGTCATGTTGAACAGAATGACTGATGAATACCAGGTGTTCATCTCAGGGTTATTAGCAAGGGAGAAATCCCCTGCGTTTGAAGAGCTGATAAGGATTCTGCTATAGGAAGAAGAGAGACGACAAAATTTGAAATCAAAGAGAAATGACCTTGCTCTAATGGCAAAAAGGAGACAGTATAGAGGGAAGTAGCATCAGCAGAAAGCTGCCAACACATTTTAGAAGAGACCATTTAAAGGTATGTCTGCTAATAATTTTCCCATCAAGAAATGTTTTTACTATGGAAAACCTGGTCACCAGATTAAAGATTGTTATAAGAGGCAGGCAGACAAAGGAAGAAACAAACAGATAAAACATAAGAGTTACTTTGTTGAGGAAGAAGAATACCATAGCCATGAACTTCGACTATTTATAGTCGATTGTGCTCTTTCAGCTTTAAAGGGAGATGAGGACGACATATGGTATGTCAACTCTGGCGCCTCCTCACATATGGCTGGTAAGAAGGAATGGCTTGAATTTCTTGAATAAACTTCACGTGGGTTGAAAATATATTTAGGAGATGACAGTGGATATGAGATCAAAGGATATGGTGACATTCCTGTAAAGTTACCTAGTGGTGACATTAGACATCTTAAAAATGTATTGTATGTTCCAGGAATTAAGAAAAATTTGGTCTCTATCTCAATGATTACTGATCAAGACATGCAAGTTCAATTCTTTAAGAATAACTATGTCATTAAGGATAGCCAGATGGAAAAATTTGCAGCCGGAATGCGCGTGGGGAACCTGTACAGACTAGATGTGAAAAGTATGCCACAGAAAGCAATGGTTAATGATGCGAACAAAAGAAATGGTAATCATGATTTCATAAACTCTAATGTTGGATCGAAGACCCACCATATTCCATTAATTGATATGAGGAAGTTTGATGGCAAGGATCTCGCAACATGGATATTACAGATGGAGCAATTTTTTGATCTCAATAATGTGCAAAACACACAAAAGGTACGTATTGCAACTTTATATTTGGAACCAAATCAGTTTGTATGGTATCAATGGCTTTGCTCTCATAAACAAATTATCACTTGGGCAATTTTTATGAAAGAATTGACAACACATTATGAGGATACAAAAAGCAACACTTTTTTGAGCCAATTGATAAGTCTTAAACAAAAAGGTTCAATAATGGAGCACATTGAGGAGTTCCAAAAATTGAACATAAGGGCAAAAAATATTCCAAAGGAGCATAGGGTTGATGTGTTGATAGGGACTTTAAAGGATAACAGCCAACATGATGTTCGCCTTTGGGAACCCAAGTCATTAGAGAAGGCATTCAGGTTAGCAAGAAAAATTGAAAGCAAAATTATGGCAACCAGGAAGCATACCACTTACAACTATAAAGATGGAAGTGTTGTTGACCCTAGTCTTCCACAACCTATAAGATTGAAACCACAACAATTGGAAGAAAAAAGAGCAAAATGGCTTTGCTATAGTTGTGATAGAAAATACACTAAAGGCCATAAGTGTGCTGAGAAGAAATTATTCTACATAGATTGTGAAGAGGAAGAAGAAAAGGAGTAAGAAAGGTCAAAAGAAGAGGATATACTCTAGGAACAAAG
>APFE030247916.1:30806-52910 GCA_000404065.3 Pinus taeda
CAATCAAGGGAAACTTTTTACAAAAAGCTATTTATGAGAAGGAAATGTTGGCAATACTACATGTACTTAAGAAATGGCAACCATACCTAATGGGAAGACACTTCAACATAAAAACGGATCATGATAGCCTTAAATACTTCTTAGAAAAAAGATTATCCTTTGACGAGCAACAAAAGTGGGTAACAAAGATGTTGGGTTATGACTTTGAAATCATTTACAAAAAAGGGAAGAAAATGTGGTGGCAGATGCACTCTCTAGAAAGGATAAGGATATGGAAGCATCGTTGTGTGCCATTTCTATTAACCAACCAGATTGGATAAACAAAGAAAGGGAGGAATGGAAGAATGATGAAGAAGTGTGGGCACTTATTCGAACGTTACAACAAGATTCCAGTACATCTAATACATTTAGATGGAAAAATGATTCATTATGGTATAAATATCGCTTACACCTATGTAAGAATTCCCAACTCAAAAAAAATATTTTTATGGAATTGCACACTTCTCCCTTAGGAGGGCACTCAGGATTTTTAAAAACTTACCATAGGGTTAAGAAGCAATTTTTTTTGGGATGGGCTTAAATCAGATATTCAAAAGTTTGTGGTGGAATGTTTGGTTTGCCAACAAAATAAAGTTGAACCAATTAAGACCCCGGGTATATTACAACCTTTATCCATTCCAAGCCAACGTTGGGAGGAGGTTTCGATGGATTTATCATAGGTTTACCCAAGTCTGAGGGAAAGAGTGTCATCATGGTGGTAGTTGACAGAATTACCAAGTATGCACACTTTTGTGCATTATCACATCCATTGAAAGCCAATACAGTTTCTACTGCATTTATGGAAACAATTCAAAAGCTACATGGAAACCCAAAGATTATTGTAAATGACAGAGATCCCAATTTCACAGGAAATTTTTGGATAGAATTAGTTTCTTGTCTCGGTACTCAGTTAGCTCATAGCTCATCTTATCATCCTCAATCTGATGGGCAAGCTGAGATAGTAAACAAATTTTTGGAAGGATATCTTCGTTGCTTTGTATCTGATAAACAAACACAATGGGTCAAATGGTTGCCTCTGGCTGAATGGTGGTATAACATTTCCTTCCATACAGCAACAAACATGACCCCATTTATGGCACTTTATGGATATCAGCCACATCCATCACATCATATTTAAGAGAAAATTCTAAGGTTCAAGTAGTGGAACATCACATCGAGCATCAACAACAAGTCCTCCAACTCTTAAAGGATAACCTTGTGTTGGCGTAGAATAGAATGAAACAACAACCAGATCAACATCACATCGAAAGAAGTTTTGATGTAGGTGATTGGGTATTCCTACTGCTACAAAAATATAAACAAATGTCCCTCAAGCAAGCTAAGAAGGATAATAAATTATCACCAAAGTATTATGGTCCATACAAGGTGTTGCAAAATGATTGGTACTATGGCATACAAATTGGAGCTTCCTGTAGCTTCTCAAGTGCACCCAGTTTTCCATGTTTCATGTTTAAATAAGGTTATAGGTGACAAGTTCCTAGTTCAAACAATATTTCCAGAAATTGACGGGGAAGGAAAAATTATATTGGAACCGGAAGCAACCATAGAAATAAGAACTTGATAGCTACGAAATCGATCAATTTCAGAGTATCTCATCAAGTGGAAGAACTTATCCGCTTAAGGTTCCACATGGGAGGATGATAATTTTATGCAGAAGCATCCAAAACTACTCAAGTGTTGAGGACAACACTTTTTTGAAGGAAAGGAGCATGTTAGGTCCCTATAATACTAGTGATTACCCCATTACTATTGTAGTTGTATCCCTTATTAATATTGTTGTGCCCCTATTGTCCCCATATTGTTATTACTATGCCCCATAGAATCCCTCTATTATTATTTTTGTGCCTTTATATTATTATTGTTAGGTTGACTGGGTTATATTGTGACTCCTTAGACTCCTATATATAGAAAGGATGTTTTCTCATTTGAATCATCAAAGAATCATTCATTTGTGTAATGTAAAGGAGGTTGCCCCATCGAAGAGGCTGAATTCTAAGGCAGTGATCTATCTTTTCTATCTTTTTGTGAGCTGGTTTCATAACAAGGAAGTACCCCTCTACTATTCTTGTGAAGGCCTCTGATAAGCCCACATCTCTCCCATGATGTGTTGGCTATTTCACTTGTCACTTTTGGTCTTTACTATTTAGCTTGATCGTTCTTTGGAGTTGGGAGTGGGCAACTGTGTTTGCGTGTCACTGAGCGTAAATAGAGTTGGTCCGGATAGTGCTTTGTTTCGTATCTGAGTTGAGCTCCGTGCTGTGCCATTAATCCTCCTGATCCCCCTATACTGATTTACCGCTGCACCATACTTCATTCAATGCTTCAACTGCCGACCCATCTGCCTTCAAAGCCCTGTACCATATTATAAGGGCTTTATGGCATCGAGACTTTTAGTCTCAAAGGCATTACAGGATGGAGGGTTCCGATGGTCATTGTCCCCCTTAGGTTTAGCCCCTGTACCATTTCTTCTTGTGTAACCAAGGGGCTATGACCATGTCCTCAGTTCTTGGGCATTAGGGCCTTTGGTAGGAGGGAGTGTGAGGATGAGTGGTTTTCGAAGGGGGTCTTAAGCGGTACGTGGTAAGTGAGGGGGCGGGGTGAAAAATGATATGAGAGGTACACGTGTCAGCGGTGCCTAACAAGGAAACCTACTTTTGGACCCCCCCTTGTCGATAAAGGGAAACATGGCAGGGGGGATGAAAAGGCTTGTGAGTCGTTGGTTAGGGTAGAGTTAATCTGGGTCATCCAGAGATGGGGGGTGTTTAAATCACATGTGGCCTTTGAAAAGGGATGGGCCTGACATCCCTTTAAGTTTATTTTATAAAATATTGCATCTGGGAGAGTCTTTAGCAGAGGAGCAGCTTTGGGATATGTGATCGCCAATCTGTAAGATTGATGATGTCATCAGTGTCACAGGGCACAACTTGGGTGGTGACACGTGTCACCCAAATATTCCCCCAAAGGACACCTGAAAATGCCAAATATGTGTGTCACATGTCCTCTGTATTGCCACGTCATGCGTACACCAAATTGCCATGTGTATTTATCGGGACCAATCCTATGCCAGCACGCGTCCTATTGGAGGGGAGAGAAAAGGCTCACCCTTCTGTAGTTTTACAAATGATTTCCTTTGTGAAATTCTTTTTGGCCCTCTTGGCATCTTAACACTAAAGGCACAAATCTAGGTGATTTTAACACTATTAGAGTTTGATGATTTTTATGACCATGTGCTTGTGTGCACCCTTTTTCACCTGTGATTGTCGATATGCAATATTGACGCTCTACCTTGTGAACCTCAGATACGCTATCCTCCTTGGGGACTCCAATCACTGATATGCGATATGTGCACGGTCCATCGATAGCCAATAAGCTGACATGCCGTTCCTTGGACTCTCTGACAGCTAATTTGCAATATCGGCAATCGACTAATCACAGATTTTGTTGACTTCCCTTGCTATTTCTTTTCCAAGACTCTGATTGCAATTGCGATGAGCCTCCCTTGGTCTTTTCTCTTTGTTTTCTAGCTTTCGAAGGGGCAACTTCAATCTTCTCTAATTTCTTATCTAGGAGTCCATTTTTGGACTTCCACCTACAGTTGGAAAGCTTGTTCCAAGAAATATCCAACAGAGAGGGTCCAATTAAGCTTTGAGAGCTTGCATGGCTTGGAAAATTGTGTCAAAATTCAATTCTCTTTTTCACTCTCGAAAATTGATAACTCATAATGCAGTGAGTGACAACACCATGGATATAGGCACTATGACACATTTTGAATTAATGGAGACCCCATAATTGTGAGTAGCACTGTGTTACCCTCTTTACACATGCTTGGCTTGAACCCTATAATTTCCTCTTGAAGCTTCTTCACATCATTGACATCTTCATCCTTGTTGTTCTCCTCCTTCTATCTCTATTGTAGTATGTATCAACTTTGGATACACAATGAATCCAAGTTTGAATTTTACCATTGTCCACCTAGTATTGTGTTCTTGCACCAAAATGAAAGGACATGGAAGTCCAATATAGAGTATGACCGATGTTTCTCTTCTCTTATTCATAGTTGTGGAAACTACATGTGGATCTAGCACTGATAATTTTCAAGATCCATAATTTATGCTTTATTTCCTTACATGTTCTTAAACTCATTTAATGCTTTAGTGCAGTAAGGATTCAACATTCCCACATGTCATCCAACATTTTTCAAACTTACTCATATCTCTTGTTTAAGTAGTTACACCTCCCAAAAGTTCGCTTAATGAAGGTAGTGTTGTATTTCTCTACCTTCAAATTTTATATTACCATTTTTTGCTATGGCAGAAAGACATATTAACCTCCTTTGGTTATAAATAATTATTTAGGTATATTGATTGCAAGTTGGGTGAATTTTGGTTCATTATGTTGGATTGCAACACTTTTGATCTAGAATAGGTCATCATACAAATTGTCAACTATCTACATTCTAGGTGGAAAAAATGGAGGAATTAACATGTACAGACCATTTTAATGGCAGGTCCTAGTTTGTAAAATTAGGGTCCAAAATCCTCCATAGTTATTTTAAGGCATCAAATGATGTCTTTTAGGGCTACAACATATAAAACTTGTGCCAAAAGAAATGACTTTGATTTTCACATCGAGACATCCCAATGGTGCCAAAATCATATTATCCACGTGGATTTTGGTGGCCACCCACCTATTACACCTAGACCTCTAGTCAACTTCTTCTTTTTCCTTGTTTATTTTAGCATTTACAATTTTTAGTAGTTTTTGTGGTCCTGAACTTTTAGAGCAGTTTTGACCAGCTAAACGACGTTCTTTTGTGGTCCATAGTAGGCCCACAACCATATGCATGGGCCTACAGGAAATCCTGTAGTACACATAAGGACCTTTCCAACCAAGGATTGTACACACCAAATGGAGATGATATGACCAATTTATGACACTGGGAAGTTGGTTGCCCAACTAACCCCAACAGGGCCCACAAACTCTTGGTGTTACATCTCGTGGGGTTATGTTTTTGGTTGTTTATGGTTTTCCCTTATTGTTCAATAATAAATAGGCCCTTGAACCCCATTGTAACACAATTTGGAGGCATGTAGCTACCACATCTCTTCTCATAGATAGGCTACCATCTCCCGAGCTAGTTTATTTCCATTTTGTTTGTAAGCGTATTTCAGTGTTTTGATATTAATTGAATGAAGTGTTATTTCTACTGAATCTCTATATTTATGGTTATAATTGTAATTTTTTGCGTTCTTTTTTAAAGTTTGGATCAGTGGTAGCAGAGCGGTTTGCGCTTTCTCTATTTTTCTTTGCTTGTCCCCAATGGGGTCAGGGTATAAGGAGTTAGGGATCGAACTGGTTGAAACTTTGCAAGACTAGCCTGACAAACCCCGACGACCTCCCATGGTGGAATAAAATAAAGATGAGGGGGTAGGAGATCCTTTCAACATATTTCTTGAGGAAGCTCTCGACCGATAGAGGAATGTGATGATGGATAACTTTGCTCAGATCCTCCGACAGCTACCCACAGGTGATGCATCTTCATCCAGCATCCACTTTAGAGGTGCCACCCCTTTTAAGGTACAAGTTAAATTCGATATTCCCATATTTGAGGGCCAGATAGATGCAAATGTTGTAGATAAATGGTTGAATATGTTGGAAGGATATTTTTCAATTCATTACTTTTCCAATCAGGAAAATATATTACTTTTTCAGTTCTCAAAGTTACCTCACATGTCAAGGCTTAGTGGGAAATCTACTATGAACAAAAGGTCGAGACGAAAACCTCACTATTTTCAGCCACACCCACTTGGGATTATTTCCGAGATGACATCAAGAAACAATATTACCCCATCAGTAGCTATGAAGATGATTACACAAATTGGACCACACTATGGCAGGGAGGAGACAAATATGTACCAGAGTTCACAAATGTTTTCCATACCCTTCCCATGGAATTGGATATCAAGGATTCTTAGTGGAATTTGGTACTCAAGTACCACGACTGTCTACACAAGTACATCCAGGACAAGATGGAGTTCTTGGACATCTCCTCACTCGGCATGGCATATAGATACATTGTCAAGATTGAAAAGAAGTTTAAACATAAGAACAGAGACTTTGGATCTGCCAGTCCGAAGCAAGGAAAAGGTGCCCCCAAACCATAGAGTAAAGGTGAAATCCAAGGCGGGGTGACCTAGGACAAGCCATTGAAGATGCAAGCAAAGAACAACACAACGAAGACAAAGAAGGAGACGAGAAAATGGTGTGAGCTCCATAAGCTCTCCACTCACAACACAAGTGAGTGTCGGACCAACCAGTCATTGGTGGTTGAGCTAAAGGCTTATGATTCAGATGCATGTTTTGAATCTAAGTCTAAACACAATAAGGGGAATGACAAAGGGAAATAGATCATTAACGTAGAGCCCAGTGCCATCATGGCCACCACCAAGATCCAAAAGAATGAGCCTAAAGATCCAAAGGAGGGGGAGCAACTCTTCCATTCACAGATGTGGGTGAAGGTTTCTCCATTGCAGGTCATTATCGATAGCAGGAGCGAAAATAACCTCATTTCAGAAGAGGTCGTGAAGCAGTTGGGCCTATCGATCAGAGCACATCCACATCCATACAACATCAGGTGCCTTCACCAAGGACAAGATCTCCACATCGGCTAACAATGTCATATTCCCTACAACATCAAGCCCTTCATGGATGAGGTACTGTGTAATCTTGCTCCTCTTGAAGTTTGTGATGTATTATTAGGATAACCATACTTGTGGAAGCGACATGTTGTAAATGAGTCTAGACCTAGCTCTATGATTATTACTTTTGTAGAATGTTTCTATAAATCAGCTAGCCTTGATACCGTGTAAAAATTTCCCATTGTAGATCAATAGATTATGAAATTTACTAAAGCAAAATACAAGATATACTTCTACAACAAAATTTGTAGAAGCTTACTCAATTTGAGTTAGATTAATCAGAACACATATAACAGAGAAGAAGAAATCATACACATGAAACATACAAGAATAACCCGAGGAAAGCCTTAGCCTAAAACCCCAATCTCTGTATTATCATACAAGTGGAAATATAGTCCGAATTACAAAAAGAATTAGCTCACAAGCTGTCCTGCTCTCTCTGCAATCCCTTTGCTACTCATAGATAGTCAAAAGCTTCTCTCAAACCTTCTCCTCTGCCCTCCAAGCCTCCTATTTCTTTGCACACTCACTAACCTCTGATCCAACTGTGCAATCCTGAAGGAGATTAATCCTCAACATGGATGAGCTTCCTTTATAGGGAATATTCATCCAAGTGATAATACACTATGCCTTCTCTGATCTCAACTGGGTCTCTATCTGAACTGACATACATGAGTTATTCATGAGAGAATCTTCAGTTACCTGAAGTGCAATTGTTATATGCAAGCATGCATTAACTAACTGAACTCACATTAATTTAAACAAATTGTTTAAATCAATTTAACTGGACTTGAGTCAATTCAATGAGCCAACTAATTACTACACAAATTAGAACTCAGCCTTATCTCTTTAATCGATGGATAAATTCCTCAATTAATAGAGAAATTGTTGCATGTCCTCACAAAGACTTCATGTTTGATTTTTCAGAGCTAATTAACTGATGGTGAATTAATTAATTTATTTTCAAACAACTGTTAAGTTCAAATTCGAATTTTACTTCCCTATTTTTAGTCTAGGGACTGACTAAATTAGGAATCCATCCTGAAATGATAAAAATAGCAATTCTATTTTTAGTGCTTCCATTTTTCATTCCTTGTTTCTCAATCTAGCACTGATACCCAAATTGCTATTCATAGCAGTGCTATTTTTAGCATTTCTTGTTGCTATTTTCAACACTCCCTCTCAACAAGAAAGGCATTCAACTCGAACCCGATCCTGTACCTTTGGAATGTTCTGCGTGCAACACTTCTACCAAGTCTAGTTGCTTCAGTGAATCTTGGAACAAAAAACTTTCCACTGACCTCTCTGTTGGGCTAGAAACATATTCTAATGCTGAAGCTCTACCTACTGCTGACAAGTGATCCCTCTCTGACCTCTTAGCTGTTGCAACACTCCATGCATCTCGTGCTGTTGCACACCTTTCTATGCCATCCTACACTGGTGCAACACTCCTGTGCCTCTCACATTGTTGCAGCCTGCTAGCTCTACACAGTGTTGGGACTCCTGCACTGTAGCTCTCTCTGCCACTACATCCGCATCTCTCTATACCCAATCAGTGAGTCTTGCTACTCCTCGTCGGGGCTCCTATAGCAAATTCGAATCAAAGAGGTTGGGTACCTCAAGGATCCTGCCCCTCCTCCTTTTGATGATCACTCCACATCGCCCCATCTCCTACCTGGAGGTATGGCTGCATGTGATCCCTCTGCCCACCTGGCTCGAAGTTTCCCTCTACTGGAGGTCTCTACATGAGTATATGTCTCTACTCAATCTCCTCTTAGCTTCTCTAGTTTTGGTTGCTCCACAACCTCCTGAATTTGCTTCACCAATCGTGGCTCCTCCACAATTATCTGAGACTTCTTCTGGTGCTGCATGTTGACAGGTAATGTACTCTCCCTCTCAACCACCAAGTCTACATCAGTTGCCTTGCTCCTTAAGGATTTTCATGCATCTTGAACCTCAAGAGCATACAAGTTCTTGACCCGTGAACTGATCTACTTCACCTCTCCAGTGATGATGTGTCTAAGGAAAACCTTTCCCTTACTGAAGACTTCATCATAGCCTCTGTCTTCCAGCATCGCAATTGACACCAAGTTTCTCTTTAGTCCTGGTACATACTTGACATTAGTCAAGGTAAGACAAGCTCCATGCTCCCTCTGAAAAATAATCGTGCCTACACCTGAGATACTATATGTTTCATCATTACCCATCACTATGAGTATCCAGATATCTTTCTCCTCCAAAGTACTGAACAAACTCTTGTCGCCAGTCATGTGGAAAGAAGATCCACTGTCAAGAAACCAACCACTTCCCACCATGGATGAAACCATGCATGCAAACAATGTGAAATCCAACTCGAACTATCAGGCTGGTGCCTCACCTTCTGATCCTTCCATGGATCCCTTCTTGGATTTCCTTAGTGGACAATTTGTAGCAAGATGGCCCATGTCATGGCAACGAAAGCATCGCACTTTCAATTTGTCAAACTTCTTCCCATCATGGGAAGAATTGGATTCAGAATGAGAAACCTTCTCCTTTCCCTTCTTTGCCTTACTCGCTAAGGAACAGTCTTCTTCATCCTCCATGGATGAAGAACCATCTCTGGTGCTTCTTCTTATCTCCTCCTACATCAAATCTGACCAAATTTGTTCCCAATTTGGCAATTTCTCTCTTCCATTAACCAAGTCCTGGTAGCTATGCCAGCTATTAGGAAGACCGAGGATTGCAAGACTCACCATTTCATCATCAACTGTCACGATCCCTACACTTCAAAGCTCATCCCTTCATGTGGTGATCTTGTTCAATTACGTAGAGATTGTGTCACCCTTTTCACACTTGATCTTTTGAAGCTTTTCTTTTAGTGCCAACTTCCTCTAATCACTGCTATTCTATTATAGATCTTTCAATGTTTTCCACATTGAAAACAATGTCTCCTTCCCATGGAGACTCGAGACTATGTGATCTCAAACTCCCTCCAGAAGGATTCTCCTTGCTCTAGCCACACATTTCTTCCATTCAACCAATTTAGTAGCACTAGCAAGCTTGGAGACTTCTTGACCAATGAAGTCCTTATGACTGTTATCCTCTAGTACTGCTTCCATGCGATCCTTCCAGGCTATATAATTCAAACTACCATCAAGGGCATATTTGAGTCTCAAACCATTGAACGCCATAGGTGAAATACAAATGTGATAAGAACTCGATTTCTATATTCAGGAATCACAAACTTCAACTTCTCCTTTCTTGTATATTGTTCTTCCTTGATCACCTGTGCTCTGATACCATGTAGAATATTTCTACAAATCAGCTTGCTCTGATATCATGTAGAAATTTTCGACTGTAGATCAACAGATTATGCAATGTAGTAAAGAAAAATACAAGATCTACTTCTATAACAAACTTTGCAGAAGCTTAATCAATTTGAGCTAGATCAATCAGAACACATATAACAGAGAAGAAGAAATCATACACATGAAACACAAAAGAATAACCTGGGGAAAGCCTTAGCCTAAAACCCCAATCTCTGTATTATCATATAGTCCAGATTACAAAAAGAATCAGTTCACAAGCTATCTTTCTCTCTCTACAATCCCTCTACTACTCATAGATAGTCAAAGGACTCTCTCAAACCTTCTCCTCTGCCCTCCAAGTCTCCTATTTCTTTGTGCAATTTTCCTTGGGGTCTTGTGCAACCACTTGCGTGAATTGGCCTCTTCACACACTCACTAACCTTTGATCCAACTGCGCAATCCTGAAGGAGATTAATCCTCATCATGGATGAGCTTCCTTTATAGGAAAAATATTCATCCAACTAATAGTACATTGTCCCTTCTTTGATCTCAACTGGGTCTCTGCCTGAACTGACATGCATGAGTTATTCATGAGAGAATCTTTAGTTATCTGAAGTACAACATTTATATGCAAGCATGCATTAACTAACTGAACTCACACTGATTTAAACAAATTGTTTAAATCAATCTAAGTGGACTTGACTCAATTAACTGAGCCAACTAATTACTACTCAAATTAGAACTCATCCTTACCTCTTTAACTCATGGATAAATTCCTCAATTAATAGAGAAATTGTTGCATGTCCTCACATAGACTTCATGTTTGATTTTTCACAACTAATTAACTCATGGTGAATTAATTAATTTATTTTGAAATAGCTGTTAAGTTCAAATTCGAATTTTAGTTCGTATTTTTAGTCCAAGGACTGACTAAAATGGGAATCCATCCTGAATTGCTAAAAATATAAATTCTAGTTTTAGCACTTCCATTTTTCATTCCTTGTTGCTCAATCCAGCACTAATACCCAAACTACTATTTATAGCAGTGCTATTTTTATCACTTCTATTTTTAGCATTTATTGTTGCTATTTTCAACAGCTTTGGCCAATAAGTTGTATAGGATATCGGAGGTAGCCCCGCCTACCATCATCTCTTTGATCACGCAAAGAAATGCATTAAGATCATTTCTGAGACTAAGAAATTTGTTTTCCTTATGGTTTGTCATCAAGCCAAGAACAAGATTATGACCACACTTCCAAATAGGGCTCCTCCACACAACAACAATAGATGGAAAAGGTTGTTGAGGAGTACAGGGACATTTTCGCCTCACCTACAGGGGTACCTCTTCATTGTCAGGTCAAGCACTCCATCGATCTAACCTTGTGCCCACCACTACCCAATTGACTGATTATCAATGCTCTATTATTGAGAACGATGAGATCAAGAGGAAGAATTTGGATTTGTTGTAAAAAGGGGACATCAGGCCAAGCTCATCACCTTGTGGGAGGCCAATGGTATTGGTACGAAAGAAGGATGGGACTTGGAGACTCTATATTGACTACCGGGCGTTGAACAAGATCACTGTCTAGAATAGGTACCAAATCCCACAAATTAATGACCTTTTGGACCAGCTCAAGGGGGGAATTTTTTTAGTAAGATTAACTTGAAGTTCAGTTATCACTAGGTGCCTCTTGAACCCTCCGATGTGTGGAAGGCTACCTTTAAATACAAAGAGGATCTTTTTGAATTGTTGGTCATGCATTTTGGGTTGACGAATGCCCTTGCACCGTTCATGAGATTTATAGATGACATCTTGCAACCCTTCACCAACCCATTTGTGGTGGTGCATTTAGATAACATCTTGATCTTCATCTAGATTTTGGAAGAGAACCTCTACCATATTCGACATGTCCTTCAAACCGTGCGACAACATAAGTTGTGTGACAATTTGGAGAAATGAAATTTTGGCATGACCCAGGTTCATTATCTGGGGTACATCATTGATGAGCAGTGTGTGCATGTGCACCTTGTCAAGATACAAGTCATTCAAGATTGGCCAACTCCAACCACTCTAACATAGCTCCACAACTTTCTGGATCTTGCCAATTTCTACTATAGGTTCGTGTTGGGGTTCTCTCATATCACTTGGACTTTAAGTCAAGTACCAAGGGTAGAGAAAAAAAAAATCCTTTTTGGTCTGAAACCCAACAGAATGTATTTGCTAAGTTTAAGCATCGCCTCTTCTCTGCACCAATTCTCACATTTCTAGACCTACAACAACCATTTGAGATTAAGACATATGCCTCTAACTATGCTATTGGCACAATTCTTACTCAACAGGGGCATCCAGTGGCTTACCATAGTGAGACACTTTCAAACACAGTCCAAAAGTATCCCACTTGCGATAAAGAAATGTATTCCATTGTGTAGGCATGTCGTCAATGGAATCATTACATTTTAGGGAAGGAAATGATCATCCACATAGAATACCGACCCTTGCAATTCATACAAACACAAGTGAAGTTGTCGAATGATTTCCATCAGAAATGGGCCATCTGCTTACAAAAATTCCATTTGAACATTAAGTATAGTAAGGAAAGAACCAATAATGTTGCAGGTTGCCTTAGTTGACCAAAAGTCATGGCGCTTATCACTATGCCCAACTCCAGTGGGCACGATAATTCAAAGTGGCCACATCTTTACCAGAGCGATCCAAAATTCTGAAGTACATACCAGAAACTCTTGGAAGGGAAGAAAGTTCCAAATTTTCACCTTTAGGATGCACTATTATGTCACTTGGGGCACATATGTGTTCCCTCAAGTGAGTGTTCCAAGATGATTTTGGAGGCACACTACAGTTAGGTTGCTCGAAATTTTGGAGTAGAGAAAAAAGTGGGGGTACTGCAGAAGTATTTTTATTGGCTGAAACTTTGTCAGGATGTTGGGAAGTACATTAGATCCTACACTACTTACGCCATTTCCAAACCAACCATCAATAAGGAAGGCCTATATACTCCTCTACCTACTCGTAGTTGACCTTGGGAATCTATCTCCATGGATTACATGTCAGGCCTTCCTTCTACTAAGCATGTAAAACGATTATGTTTTCATGCTCATAGAAAGATTCTATAAGATGGCCATCATGGCAACCTACAAAAGTAGTATCATGACAGAGGCCACTGCTAAGCTCTTCTTTGAGGAAGTGTGGTTACACTTTGGGATCCCACAGTCCATTATCTTAGATCAGGACAATAGATTCCTAAGTGAATTTTGGTCAAGCCTTTGGTCGATGCTCAATACCAAACTTACTAAGTCCATGGTGCTCCACCCCCAAATTGATGGCCAAACAAAGGTCGTCAATAGGATGATCATACACATATTGAAAATGTACAACTTGAAGCATCCACACACATGGGATGAAAGCCTCCCCTATGTCCAACGCAACTACAACAGAGTTCTCCATAGCTCAATGGTCCTTAACCCCTTTTAGGTAGGGCTAGGATTTTAGTCATTATGTCCCATTGATGTGGCCATACCATTTTCATCTACTCAGGTAGATTCAGCTCACATCCAATCTGAAGTTGACAGGGTTAACATCTTCATTGAGTGCATTCAACACATCTACTAGTAGGTCCATGATATATCGGATAGATTCAATGTTAAGTACAGGCAACATCATGATCAACATCGAGTGTCACACAAGTTCCAGGTGGGAAACAAAGTTTGGCTACATTTGCAGAAGAAGCGTCTTGTTGTACCCCACCGCAAGATTCACCCACTCCAATATGGGACATAGACCATCACCAAGGTTGTAGGTGACAATGCCTTTGAGCTTAGCATCCTACCATTCCTTGTTCTGCACTAAATGTTCAATGTAGACTACATTTGGCCATACTTTTCACCATTGTTGGACACATTTGACATTGTAGAACAACTAACACAAAGAGAGCTCAACCTGGACTGCATGGAACATGCAATAACTAATCAGGTCATAGACACACAAATCAATAACACTCACCAACAAAGGATCCATCTATATCAAGATGTCAAAGCAGGCCAACTCCTTCACCATGGCAAGTAGTTCACCATGGACCAGGTTCAACAGGAATTTTCTCACCTCATGGAGGCTCTGCATGCAATGGGGACCATTGCTTCCTAAGGGGCGAGGATTAATCTAGCTGGATACTATTGGCCACCTACCTATTCCACCTACACTTATAGTTGGTTTCATATGTTTTGTTGTTTATTTCAACATTTACTATTGCCATTTTTTGGGTCCTAAACTTCCAGAGAAGTTTTGACCCCCTAAATGACATTTTTTGAGGTTTGTAATAGGCTCATAGCCATAGGAAAGGGCCTATGATAAATCTTATATTACTTGGAGAGACCTTTCCAAGAAGGTATCGTACACACAAAATGAATATAATATGACCAAGTTATGACCCCGAGAAGTCATTTTCCCTACTAACCTCAATAGGGCCCACAAACTCTTGGTGTTACATCTCCTGGGGTTAGGGTTTTCCCTTATTGTTCAATAATAAATAGGCCCTTGAGCCTCATTGTAACATAGTTTAGAGGCATGTATCCACCACATATTTTCCTAGAGAAAGCTACCATCTCTTGAGTTAGTTTATTTCCATTTTGTTTGTAAGCATATTTTATCATTTGGATAGGAATGAAATGAAGTGTTATTTTTGTTGCGTCTCTGTATTTATGGTTATATCTATAATTTGTTTCATTCGTATTTAAATTTTGGATTAATGGTATCATAACGGTCTACTCTTTCTCTTTTTTCTTTTCATGTCTCCAATGACCTCAGGGTACAAGGGATTAAGACTTGAATTGGTTGAACCTTTGCAAGAGCAACCTTATAAACCCCGATAACCTCCCATGGAAAAAGAAAAGAAATATGAGAGAGAAGGAGATCCTTTAAAAATATTACTTGAGGAAGCTCTTGAGCAATAGAGGAATGCGATGATCGATAACTTTGCTTAGATCCTCCGACGACTACCCACAGGTGGCGCACCTTCATCCAGCAACCACTTTGGAGGTGCCACCCCTTTTAAGGTACAAGTTAACTTTGATATTCCCATATCTGAGGGCTAGATAGATGCAAACATCGTAGATAAATGCTTCAATATATTGGAAGGATATTTTCAGTTCATGACTTTTCCAATCGGGAAAGGATTACTTTTGCACTTCTCAAAGCCACCCTAGACATCAAGGATTGGTGGGAAACCTACTATGAATAAAAGGATGAGAGGTAAAACTCACTATTTTTAGTCATACCCAATAGGGATTCTTTTTGAGATGCCATCAAGGAATAATATTAACTTTTCAGTAGCTATGAAGATAAATACATAAAATGGACCACCCTACGACAGGGAAGGGACCAAGATGTACCAAAGTTCACAAATGTTTTCCATACCCCCCGCACGAAGTTGGGTATTAAGGATTTTGAGTGGTATTTGATACTCAAGTACCGTGGCTATCTCACAGGTACATCCAAGATGAGATAGAACTCATGGACATTTCCTCACTCAGCATGACATACCGATACACTGTAAAGATAGACAGAAGTTTAAAAATAAGAAGAAAATCTTCGGATATATGAATTCAAAGCAAGGAAAAGGCACCCCAAAACCACAGATAAAAGGTGATAGCTAAGGCAAGGTGACGCAGGACAACCTGCCAAAGCCGCAACCAAAGAAAAACATAATGAAGACAAAGAAAGACACGAGAAAATGGTGTGAATTCCATAAGAGCTCCACTCACAACATAAGTGAGTGTCAAGCCAAGAAGTCACTACTGGTTGAGTTGAAGGCTTCCGATTTAGATGCATGTTCTCACTCTGAGTTAGAGCCCGATAAGGGTAATGACAAAGGGAAGAACATCATTGATGTGAAGCCCAGTTCCACCTTCACAACCACCAAGATCCAAAAGAATGAGATTGAAGATTGAGAGGAGGGGGAATACCTCTTCAATTCATAGATGTGGGTGAAGGGTTCTCTGTTGCATTCGCTGTCGATAGCGGGAGCCAAAAAAAACTCATTTCAGTAGAGGTCATGAAGCGGTTAAGCCTACCAATGACATCACATCCATAGTGGTACACCATTAGTTGGCTTCACCAACGACGAGATCTCTGCATCAGCCAGTAGTGCCACCTTCTCTAAACCATCAAGCGCTTCATAGATGAGGAACTGAGTGATGTTGCTCCTCTTGAAGTTTGTGATGTATTATTAGGACAACCATAGTTTTGGAAGTGACATGTTGTAAATGAGTCTAGACATCACTCCGTGATTATTACTTGGGGAAATAAGTTGTACACGATATCATAGGTAGCCCCACCTAATGCTACCTCTTTCATCACTGCAAAGAAATGCACTAAGATCATTTCCCATAATATGAATTTTTTCCTGATGGTTTAACCTCAGAGCAAGAATAAGGTCATGGTCATGGCTTCTAGATAGGGCCCCTCGGCACAACAACAACAGATGGACAAGGTCATGGAGGAGTACAGGGACATTTTCGCCTCACCTACAGGGGTACCTTTGCACTGTTAGGTCAAGCACTCCATCGATATGAACCCAGGCACACCGCTACCCATTGGACCAATCTATTGATGCTTTGTTCTAGAGAACGATGAGATTAAGAGGAAGATTTAGGAGTTGTTGCAGAAAGGGCACATTAGACCAAGCTCATCACCCAGTGGATGCCTAATGGTAATTGTATAGAAGAAGGACGGGACCTAGATACTTTGTATTGACTATCGGATGTTGAACAAGATCACTCTCTCGAAGAGGTACCTAAACCCTCGGATTGATAAACTTCTGGACCAAATCAAGGGGGGAAAATATTTCTGCATGATAGGCTTGAATTCTGGCTATCATTGGGTGCCTATCAAACATTTTGATGTGTGGAAGATTACCTTCAAATCCAAGAGGGTGTTTTTGAATGGTTGGTCATGCCTTTCGGGTTAACGAATGCCACCGCAACCTTCATGAGATTGATGGATGACATCTTGTGACCCTTCACTAATGCATTCTTGGTGGTGTATTTATATGACATATTGATCTTCAGCCAGACTTGGGAAGAGAACCTCCACCATATCCAACAGTTCCTTCAAACCCTACAACAACACAAGTTGTGTGCCAATTTGGAGAAATGCACTTTTGGCATGACCCAGGTTCAATATCTGGGGTGCATCATTGATGAACATGGTGTGCATGTGGAATCAACTGTTATCACCAAAATATGGGTTTACATTGTTCCTAGTCATGGTCTTAGATAAGTGTCAAGTCACCCTATGTTTTAATGGGTAGGTGATAGGTTAGGAATCTTAGAGGTTTCATTTTTCATATCTAAATAAAGTCTAACATCCTAATTCCATGTTTCATGAGTCTTACAATCTTTTTAGAAACTCATAGCTTAAGCCATTTTGAAAATTTTTCGAATTAGCCATGAAACCACCTTTTCGTAGCGCAGATAGTGTAAAATGTCTGTTTTGCGCTACGAAAATGCTACTCTTTTCGTAGTGCTTTTCCCTACGTGCTACGAAAGCGCATATTCATAAAACAGTCTTGTCAAACATCAATCTGTTAATATTCCGTTAAAATATTCATTATTAGGTGTTAGCTAGGTGTCAGTCCTTAAGCATGCCGCCATCCAAACTCATCATTTCGAATTTAGGGTTCATTAAGTAAGATATTTTCAGATTCGAAAGGGTTGGCTAGTCTCATCATTTTAGTTTGCATGCAAACCTTCAAACAAAATTGTTTTTCGAACAGTAAGCTTTGGTAATTTTTTCAGCAAGGTTTTCCTCGTCCATAATTTAGGTGAGGCTGAATACCATTGGCAAGTGAGGTTGATCAACATAATTTCAAGCAAGGCCAGTTTTGTTATAGGAATTCAGAAGGAAAGATGATAGAGGGGAAGAAACATCACAGGTTTGGTCATTGTTTAAGAATAGAGCTTGAAAGCACCGAGGTCTTAGTTAGAGATAAATCAGTTGTAGAAGCCTTTAAGAAAGCAGGATGCTAGAAGTTTTGTAAGAAATTGCAGGGAGGACACACTCAGGTGACAAAGGAGTTTGCATTACATTTCACTGGATCAAGCACAAAGGTTGGAAAACTAAACTTGCAAATTTCTCCATAGGTCATAGATTTGGTGATAGAGATCCCTAGGGGGCAAGATATATGCTTCAAAAACTTCAGATTCGACATGGAACCATGTAAGGTGTTTCTAAAGCCAAAGTTTGTAGAAACAGACTTAACAAAGGTAGTTCCTAGATAATACATCAAGGACAACTATGCCAACTTTCTCTTCAACATTCAACGATATTTTACCTGTGAAGGAAGATATCAAAAGGTTTATTCATATCATTTTAAACTCTTGTTGTATTTTACTGGTATGATCTCTTTAGATTTTCCTTACTTCTTATGTCAAAGTGTAGCTAAGATGGCAGATAAAGTAGAGTTGAAATCTCAAGGATGTGAAACTTCCCTGTTTCATCATGGTCTAATTAAACTGATAGTTCTACATGAACTGAAAAGGATCAACAAAGAATTGTCTTCGTTTCTATTTCTATGTGACTTTGGAGCAGAAAATCAAGGTGTAGACATTAGCCCTAGGGTTAAAGGAACTCCATTAGCAGAAACCAACAAGTCTGTAATGTCCAGGGAAAAAATGTTTGTTAAGTTGAAACCTAGGAAGCAGGTGAAAGAGAAAGTAAGAAAAACACTAGGAAAAGATATCTGAGGTTAAAGGAATGACACAAGAATAGTCAACCAACAAACCAGTTCAAAGGAGATTAGCTAGAAGTCAAATTGCAAAGGAGAAAGGTAAAATAGTGATCTTAGGAGAAGGTTCAAGCTTGAAGGGTGATTTAAATGATATTTTAAAAGCCATTGATGTTGCAGAATCCCCTTTGGTACAGGTAGATGTGATAAAATTTGATGAAGGAAAGTCAAAGAAAATGAAACCCTCTAAGAAACTGGAATTTGAGGATGATGTTACAAAATTTGTTTTCAAACCCAAAAAGCCCTTAACCAGGAAATCCAAGAAGATGCAAGAGTCCAATATTGAGTTGGGAAGAACAGAAGAAGCCTCTGCTATTCAAGAAGAGTTGATAGACTTTCCATCTCTAAGACCTGAAGGTGACAAAAACATAGTTCTTTCCACTCAAACAGAAAAATCCAGTTACGAAGTAATCGAACAAAGATTAAAGGCTACTAATAATTAAATTTCTAGACTAAGAGTGAGAGCAAGAAGGCATGATGCTGAAAGGACAGATTTCAAAAGGGTAAAGGCTCTCAAGGAAGCTAAAAAAGTTTCCAAACCAGAAATAGTCAACAGTGAAACTTAGTACTTTACTTGGACTGTTCTTGCAATCAAAGAAGCCAAATTTGTAACGAGGATTAATGCTCAGTTGAGAGCTACTAATAGGAAATTGAAGAGACAAATTGAAGACCTAGAAATATAGTTAACAAAATCTGGAAAAGGGGCTACAACAATAATGAAACATGGTGATGAAAAAGGGCAGTGAAGGATACATCTTAAAACAATTTTGGCATATAAAAAGAAGGACAATTGTGAAGAAGAACATCTTATAAGGGTAAATGGTTTTGATTTTTGGTTGATCATATTAATCTTCATGGAATTTTGAAAAAAAACTCCAAAACTACAAATTTTTGAAGGCCATGTTGAAAAAGAGCATACACAACAGTTTTGTAGCACACTACGAAACTGCTGAAGATGATCATTTAGCACTTATAGATGCTTTTCGGAGGTAAGGTCTGATTAATTCCAAATTTTGAAGTTGCTAGTAGACATGGGATCATATATGAAGTTTTATATAGTAGTGGTGTAAAAAGAAAACTTCCAAGAATTATGTCATAAGTGATATAAAGGTTGTGCTACAAAAATAGATTATTTTTGTAGCACAGTCATGTTTCATCCTTTCCTCCAGATTTTCGAGTTTCCTTTTTGCACAAGTGGAAAATGAAGTTTTTATGTATTATTAATGCATGCCACATGTACACCAGTAAAACTACTTGAAGATAAGCGTAAAGGATTAAGGGCCTTAAAAGGAGGAACTCTATATCCTAGTTTTCAGGACAGTTAGGTCATGACTTAGCAAGTTTTGCAACAACACTATGGACATCATCAAACATGAAGAAATGGGTTGGTAGCTGATTAAAGAATGTATTGAAGTCATAGATAAGGTTTTTGAAAGCATGTTTTAGGAGTTTCACTCCTATTTGTACTGGGACTCTTAAAGACAACAAGTTGTCAAGTTGTAATTAAGTAGTTTGTTTTATGAATAGATAGGTGTCAGTGTTAGGAATTCGAATTCCCCTAAAGATGGATCATAGTATCCAAGTTTGTAAACCTCTATATAAATCTTGAGAACCAAATTCCTCAGGGTTGGTAATTTTATTAGCAAAAGAAATATGTGTAATTGTAAGAAACTGTGGTTTTTCAAACTTAATACAGAGATCAATTTTACTACTCAGGATTCACAAGGGGTTTATGTGGTTCATGTTTTTATGACCTTGTTCAATTACTTATTTGAAGTGGTATGAGCTTGTGATACTTAAAATTCATTGGAAAATGCTCTAACTTGCTTCACATGCCTGTAAACTGTGTTAATTTACTGTGTTACTATTTTACTTGTAAACCTAAACTCCAAGTGCCTTGACTTCCATGTTTTGTTGATCATGATGTTTTGTTGAAGACTACCTTGACTCCATAGTCCAATGAATGTTTTCTAATCTTTGATTCAACCAGTTATACATTTTGTTCGATTTTATTACTAGAGTTAGCCATCTAATCATTAATAAAAAATATTTACCCTATTGAGAGAGCCCTCTCAGGTTGAGGAGGCTAACCCTTAGCCAAAATATTGGCTTGAAAGAGTTACTAAGAGTATACTTGATCAGTAGCCTATCAGAGTTAGATTTTGTGATAACACCAGCCAAGATACAAGTCATCTAGGATTGGCCAACCCCAACCACTCGAAGAGAGCTCTACAACTTTCTGGGTCTTGCCAATTTCTACCGTACGTTTGTGTTGGGGTTTTTCCATATCACTTGGCCATTAAGTCAAGACACCAAGGACGAAGTGAAAGAAAAGGCTTTCTAGTCTGAAACCCAACAAAAGGCATTTTCTGAGTTGAAGTATCACCTCTGATTTGCACCAGTGCTCACATTACCATACCTGCGGCAACCATTTATGATTGAGGCAAATGCCTTTGACTATGGTATTGGTGTAGTTCTTACTTAGCAGGGCATCTAGTGGCTTACCACAGTGAGACACTTTCAAAAAAAATGTGAAGATATCCCACTGAGGAAAAATAAATGTATTCCATTGTGCAGGTTTGCTATCAATGGAAGAATTACATTCTGGGGAAGGAAAAAATCATCCACATAGATCACCAACATTTTAGGGTCCAACCTTAACCCCCTTATTTATGTAATAGGGTTGAGTCATAGTTATAGTTAGTTAAAGAGTCAATAAAGCCCATATTAATTATTGTAAGTGGTTTACTCGCATTCAAAGAAGGGACCACAGTTAGTTGCAAATGGGCCATGGTATTAGATAAATGGTATTTATAAGAACCATGGTACTAACCCATGGTATTGCATGTATGAATGCTATATAAAGGATAGAGACTCCTCATTGAGGAGCGTTGTGTCTTATTTTGTAATCGAGACTAGCTCTATTGGAGGTTGCCCCCTCGAAGAGGTAAGTGAACATTGCTTTCCTTTTTGAATAATAAAATACATGTTGTTATTTCTCATTGTTCTGTGTTCTGGGTATATTTCTTTGCATATTTGGTATTCTGGTATATTCTTGTAAAGCAAGAGCATAACAAGTGGTGTTATGAAAGCAGCTCAAGAAAAGATAGAAAAGATAGATCAACGCCTTAGAATTCAGCCTCTTCGAGGGGGCAACCTCCTTTACATTACATAAATGAACATTTCTTGGATGATACAAATGAAAAACCTCCTTTCTATATATAGGAGTCTAAGGAGTCACAATATAACCCAGCCGACCTA